>CAUYON010061544.1:0-33683 GCA_963573935.1 Arctocebus calabarensis
TGTATTCAATTTTATTAGGATGAAATGTTCTGTAGATGTCTGTTAAATCCAGTTGTTGAATGGTTAAGTTTAAATCTAAAATTTCTTTACTTACCTTCTTTTTGGAGGATCTATCCAACACTGCTAAAGGAGTATTAAAATCTCCAACTACATGGAGCTGGAGAAAATCACATTACTCATGTCTATTAGAGTTTTTCTTATAAATTGAGGTGCAGTCTGGTTGTGTGCATAAATATTAATAATTGAAATCTCATCATATTGAGTGGTACCTTTACTAAATATGAAATGTCCGTCTTTATCCTTCTTTACTTTGGTTGGTTTAAAGCCTATTGTATCTGCAAATAAGATTGTGACACCTGCTTTTTTCTGTTTTCCATTTGCCTGGAATATAGATGACCATCCCTTCACTTTGAGTCTAAATTTATCTTTTAAGCTAATGTGAGATTCTTGCATGCAGGAGATATCTGGCCTGAGTTTTTGTATCCAGTCAGACAACCTGTATATCTTTAGAGGACAATTTAAGTCATTCACATTAATTGTAAATGTTAATAAGCCTGGTAGAATTTTGGGGTATCGAGTTTTTCAAAAGTAGAATATAAATGTCTTAACACAATGTGAGCTGTGACTCCATGGTACTCTACCCAGGGTGATAAAGTGAGACTCTGTCTCTTAAAAAAAAAAAAAAAAAAAAAAGGAAAGAAAATCCTGTGAAGGCTATGTTAACCAGTTTGATGAAAATATTTCAAATTGTATATAAACCCAGCACATTGTACCCCATTATTGCATTAATGTACACAGCTATGGTTTAATAAAAAAGAAAGAATGAGTTCCATCCTTGAAGATTATGACATTTTACTGATAATTAAATATCTTTACTCATGATTATTAATACATCCGCATTTGTAATAGAAGATAAAAAGCCACACTTCACAGAAGCTGTTTGAGCATTCAAATAATAACTTCCAGTGGGAGGGTCTCTCTTGCTACCTATTGAGTAATTATAACAGTTATTGTTTATAGGACGGTAAGCATAGATACATATTTCACTGATGAAAGTGTTCTTGGGGGCATGATTACCACTCTATGGAAAATTATCAATTTATCTGAGTGATACAAACCTCTAAACTTTATCAATGTTATATTTTATGAACAAATAAACATATCCAATTCAAACATTTGCAAGATTCATCAGATTTGTTAATGTATTCAATGAAACCAAGTAAATCATTAAGTGATGCTCAAAAAATGTGAATCTATGATTAGTGTCCCACAATGTCAATTAAAATGACATAAATCAATTAGATCTACATTATACCAAACTCAGCAACATAAGACAAAAACAACTACTAGTATAGTAGGCAAGTTTCAAATTTTAATCCAGACCCTACTGAAACATAACCACAATCCATGTTGAAATGTTTCTATTTGACTCTTTATAGCTAAAACGTTTTCCTCAGTAACCAATAGCTTTTTAAAATTATTGAGCATTTAAATTAATGATGCTGTGAAAATGTGAGGTCCTAATATGCATCTGATCAGCTTCTCAGATAGTTTTCTATTTTTCCAAGTTAATTTCTTCATCATACTATAAAAATGCTACTTTTAAAACCTGTGTGTGTTTGAATGGACCTTTGGGATAAATAAAAGCAATAATCAGAGAAGATAAATTGCCTCCTCTCCTGTTTTGTTTTGCTCTCTAGTTTTGCAAAGGTAGGCTGGTATGCCTGCCTTAGTGTAGTTTGTGAGAGCTCAGAATCCAAGTTCCGATTTAGAATTTGAGCCTTAGAATCCATACATACCAAATGTGTGTCCATGGATAAATTGCTCAACCTCATCAGTGTAATGACAATTATAACATCTAACATGTCACTTTAAGGATAAAATAGAATAATGTAAGTACGCCTCACAGAAAATTTTCTGGCAAATAATAAGCACCAAATAATTCAATATATTATCCACTATTATTTATCTCCCCATGTAATTTTAGTGCTGCATTTTTACAATTATTGTTACATGAATTTCTCTAATCTCCTCTCTAATTATCCAAAGAAGCATTCCCTATGGGATGTATGGATTTGTCATTATTGCCACACTACTGTAAGGAAATTCATTGTCTCTCTCCATACCTCATTTCCTTCTTTGAAATTTATCAGTAAAACTAAACTTTCTCTGAGGTACCTTTTAGTAAATTAGTAAAAATACTGTGGTATGTTCAGTTTCATTTACTATATTCTAAAACCCCCCAAATAAGAAAATGTCCTTGTAATTAACCCACAGGCAGAAATAGATGTTGGCATTTTCCTTAAGATTCTGTAAATCTTGACCCTCACAGGACACACAACTACTATTTCCATGGACATCAAAATACTCTTCCTAATAAGTCATAAGTGCAGGTTTATGAATTTAATAAGTAACTTGACTTCCCAGAATACAAGTTTCCACATCTCATTTTATAATAAGGCACTATTAATTTATATATCAAAACATTACTTGGCCATATGCATGAAAGAACAGAAATAAGAGAATGGAGCAAATCTTTGCCCACTGATATTCATAGCATCATTATTCACAGTAGCCAAAAGTTAGAAACAATTCAAATATCCATCAACTAATGGATTAATATACAAATTGTGGTAATTTGGTATATTATTCGGCCTTAAAAATGAATGAAATTTTTATACATGCTACAACATGGATGAAACTTGAAAGCATGCTGAGTTATGAAAGAAGCAAGCCACAAAAGTATGTTATGAGCTCACATTTATGAGGCACCAGGAATAGTCATATTCATAGAAAGAGAAATTACAATGGTTACCAGAAGATTTAGGGGAAGGAGGAATGGTGAGTTATTGTTTAATGAGTTCACATTTTTAATGTGAAATGATGAGAAAGTTTTGGATATGGATAATGATGGTGGTTGCACAATAATGTTTTATGCACATTTTACAACAATTTTTTTTAAAAAACAACACTAAAACCTCTACACACAACCAGAACATTTAAAAATACTGTATAGAAGGAAACAATTTATAAAGAGCTACAGTAATCCTTACTATTATCTTTACTGAATTAAGATACAAAATAAGTAATTGTTATATTCTTTAATTTATATAAAGCACTACAAAATAAATAATTGTGAAGACCATATATGTGTTATGATATATGGTTATGTTGTGTTATGCATTTTCTCTATTTCAGTTTGAACTTAACTCTAATAAAAAAATTGGAACAATTATTGCCGTTGTACTTACTCTATTAATATTCTATAAAATGAAGGAAATGCATGAATTATCTTATTCTTGGACGTTGTGGCAAAAAAACATTTGAGATCAAATGATAAAACCCTTTTCTTAAGAAATAAAATTTTGAAAATACATTACCTGGGTTATCTATTTCCTCTTCGGTCACTTGCTCCAAATCTAGGCTTCTCCAATTTTATCTCTGCTCCTAGAAGACAAGTCAGGATTGCCACCATATAAATCCATGTGTGACTGCAAGGAAAGAAAGAAGGTCTGCTGAGTCACTGAAGCTGTAAGTGCTTTGTCACAAAGGGATCTATCTTTTGTCACTGAAGCTGTAAGTGCTTTGTCACAAAGGGATCTATCTTTTTTTTTTTTTTTTTTTGTAGAGACAGAGTCTCACTTTATCGCCCTGGGTAGAGTGCCGTGGCGTCACACTGCTCACAGCAACCTCCAGCTCCTGGGCTTAAGCGATTCTCTTGCCTCAGCCTCCCTAGTAGCTGGGATTACAGGCGCCCGCCACAGCGCCCGGCTATTTTTTTGTTTTGTTTTGCAGTTCGGCCGAGGCCGGGCTTGAACCCGCCACCTTCGGTATATGGGGCCGGCGCCCTACTCGCTGAGCCACAGGAGCCACCCAGGGATCTATCTTTTTTTGCCTGCACAAAGCATGAACATATTCTTCATCTTTCATAAATATTTTACAGTTTGGATTATTGAATTATACAGAGTTGGCTTCAAGAATAAAAAGTTGATGTGACTAATGAATCATCAAATTTTAAAGCTATCACTGAGGACATCTATCAAGAATTAAACAAATTTTAAAACTCACTATTATTTTTACTGATATAATTAATTGAATAAAACTTTTATAGTCAGTAGTAGTACACAGAGCTGGATAATCTAAAAACAATGTAAGCATTCCAAATTATATATGAAATCAGTACATTGTACCCCATAAATGCATTAATGTATACATGATCTACTACCTGTTTTGGATATTTTTAATGCATTCATATGACTGCTTTAATATAAGTCAGGTCTAGTAAGGTAATAGTTTTTATTTTACCTCCTGATGGTAACACTAATACCCAAGGATAAAACTTCTTCCATGTAAGGGAAGAGATGACCGAGCACTCGACAATAAACACCAAACTATTACCTGAGTTGTTCTAGCTCTTTATCTTCAAGGCTGCTTGAAAATTAAATCCACTAAGGAATCATACCCCAGAGAACTGCACCTTCCACATGATCCTTCCAGTGCATTCTATATTTCTTAAATCTCCTCCTAGACAGCAACTTTAAGATAATTAAATGAAAAAAAGAAATCTAACAGCAAAGAGCAAGTCACTTATTAAAAGCAAAAACATAGGTTGCACAAACAAGGATGCTTTTTTTTAGTTAGTATATATTGGAAATTCTCAAATCCAAGAAGACACTGGAATAAAAAGAAAAGCTTAAGCTTTTGTGTATGACAAACCTATTTAATGGGAATGGCACACGATCATTACTAAACAACTCACTGAAATTTTCAATCCAATTCAGATGAGAGAATATCCACATATCAAATACAACTCAGAAGTTTTTTCCAGAAGAAAAAAATCCTTCTTAAAAATAAAGAGGGCTAGGCATGGTGGTTCATGCCTATAATCCTAGCATTGTGGGAGGCCAAGAGTCCAAAATAGGTGGATTACTTGAACTCAGGAGTTCAAGACCAGCCTGAGCAAGAACAAGACCTCATCTCTACTGAGAAAATAAATAGAAAAACTGAAGCAAGAGGATAACTTGAGCCCCAAAACTTGAGGTTGCTGTAAATATAATGCCATGGCACTCTAGTCAGGGCACCAAAGTGAGATTCTGTCTCAAAAAAATAAACTAAATAAATAAATGGAACATATAATTTAAAAGATATTCTTACAAAATAGAAAAAAGAATTAAATCTAGAAATGTTGACACTTGATACTCAGGTGTCTTTTATATAATACTTTTATATAATATTGGCAGCTCCTTCAATCTAAATATATCTATACATCCCCTCCAAACCATACAATACATACAACACAAGTTCATAACACCACACACAACTAAGATGTTCAACTTAAAACTAGGACACTGAGAATACTTTAAAATTCAAATTTCCTCTATATAAAGATGTAAACATCAAATCCCAGCAGAGCTATCCTGTGGCTGATGATTCAAGTTTGAGAAGAAAGTAAAGGAAGCCTGCAGAGACAAGGAAAGGGGGAAGTAAAAATCCCAAGAGAGATAGAGTTTCACCCATGAAATTGTAAGTCACTCGAATTTTAAATCACTAACAAACAAGGTCTGAGGTCTTGCAAACCAATGACAAGTGCAGGGATCACATGAAAATGTGGAGTCCTATAATGGCATCTCTTCTTGGCCCGAAGAGGATGCATAGAAGGAAAGGCCCCCTTGGGGGAGTTGGTGGTGAAGGAAAAGATGGATGAAGAGGAAATTAAGGTCCTGAGGAAACAAAGAAGAATGATAATATCTAACGATACCCTGATCCTTCATTCCTCATTTAAAAAATGTCACTGTGCAAAAAGAAAATCAAAAGAGGACATTTATGAACTAGAAATCTTGTAAGGCACCCAAAGTCTCAATCCCTCACTCTATCCATGTAGCAGATTCACTACATGGCTTCAAAAAGACAGAAGAAAAAATGAACAGAAGACACAAATTAGTGTGACTCCACACAAGACTACAGTAAGGAATAGTAAGAAGGTAAGAAGAAATCAGAAAATGAGAATGACAGTGACTCAACTCTTGAACCTTCAAAAATGAAGAAGCAAAAAAAAAAAAAAACTATTACAAAAAAGTATAAGTTGGATGTTAAAACAAATAGTTTCTCATAGAGGCTTCTCTGCAGGAATTATTGGTGTGTGTCCTAGGGAATATCACCTGTAACAAAACAATCAAAACTGAATTGGATAGAGAAAGACACTGACGTCAATGAAGTTGCATCAAAGGCCAATGTCATAGGCAATTTTGAGGTGGGGATGGCTCCATAGATGTCCAAATCAAGGCAAATAATCTGGACCTTTTTGCCCTTAATTGAATCAGTAGTTAGATGCAGGCAAAGATGAGCCATGATGGAGATGCCTGTCAGATATGCATAACTTTAATCTCATAATAAGGAAATTATCGAATTCTTTTGAACAGATATTCTACAAAGTAACTAAAAGCTACTCCTCAAAATTTTAATGTAACAAAAAGCCAAAGAAGAACTAAAGAATTATTCCAGGTCAAAATAAAGAGACATAACAATAAATTCATGATCACAGATTTTTGCCCTGGAACCCCCTACCAAAAAAAAAAAAAAAATTACACAGAAAACATTGATAGGATAGATGACGCTGTTACGATATAGATATATATTGGGTAATAATATTGTATAAGTGTTACTTAATTTGATAAATCTTTACGTCCGTGCAGGAAAATGTCTTTGTTCTTATAGGATATATGTGTTGAAATGTTTGGGAGTAAAGTCATGTTGTCCAGTTTCCAGAATATCTAAAACAACCTTGAGAATGAGCTTTCTAGTTTCCCTAATAGTGATTCTACTGAAAATCATCATAATTAGGACAATGTGATACTGACATAGGTTAGACACTTGGATCAATGGGAAAGAATGGACTCTAGAAACAAACCATTGCACTTATTGTCAAATCATATTTTTGTAAGGGTGCCAAACCAAGCCAAAACAAAAAAGGGAGAATAGTCTTTTTGACAGAATAATCAGATATCCACATGTAAAGAGTGAAGCTGGATTCCTACCTCACAATAGACATGAAATTAACCCTAAATGAATCAATAAGTAACAACTAAAAACATCAGATATATAGATAAAAAGAGAAAAACTTCACGACCTTGGATTATGCAACGGTTTCTTAGATATGACCAAAAGCAAAAACTATAAAAAGAGAAGTAGATAAATACAGCCTTATCAAAATTAAAAACATTTTCATTTCAAAGGAAACCATACAATAATTAATACAATGTATGGAATGGGAGAAAATATTTGCAAACAATATGCATGATAATAGAGGTCCCACAGTTCAAAAATTTTTTAAAAATGAAAAATGGACAAAAATTTGAATATGCAAATGACTGACAAGGATGTGAAAAGCTTAACATAATTATACTATGCAAATGCATACGGGCTCTTCTGACAAACTTGTGTTTCTGAATTCTATAAACAAAGAAATAAGTCAATAAATACAAAGACATATGCTGCCAGTGAAGAGTTTAGTTACCCCATCCTATTAGCCCATAGTCCTTAAAACATTCTAACTGCACATTAATGATGAGGTTTTTCCACACTGAAAAGAGTGGGGAAGGCTCAGTGCAAAAGACCAACAGCAGTGCTGGCTTGATGAGTCTGCAGTTTGCACAATTGCCCTATCTTTGGTTAAGGCTCTTTAAGTTCCTAATAATTTTTGCACAGGAACCCCACTTTTTCAATTTGCACTTTACTGAAAATTATGTAGTCAGCCCTGGTCATGTGACATTTTCTAAAACAGACCTTACAGATAAACAGGGTCATTATCTGGCACAGAATAGGTCCCTAATAACATAAATTGAGTTTTGAGAATAAACTGATGAATAAAAATGTTTCAATAGCGTATTACAATAATACAAACACTTGAACTTCACACTGAAGTATAAGAAGTTCTTATTCAAACTAGAAAATGGAGGCAGAAGAAATGAAGGGAGAAAAAGATAATACAAGTTCCTTTATCTAGATTAGGTAAGTCCCAGGAGACAGAAAGATTGGTGATTTCCAGGGATTCTGGGTGGGAGGAAGAGAATGGACAGTGACTGCTTACTGGGTACGGGGTTTCCTTTTAGGATTATGAAAATGTTTCTACTGAAAGACTAATTGTTCTTCAATTTCCTGCCTTTGCCATTGTGGTCCTGATCATCTGAGGAGATGACTATGGTAATGGGTTTGGTCACATTTCAAAACTATTATTTCTATCTGGCATGGAATACATTTCCGCAATTAAATTCTCTATTGTTCTCTACAAATTCTATTGTTCATGGAATATTTGCTACAATATACTCTGAAACATTCAAAGGTTTATTAGACACTGCATTGAGTAAAGTTTTCTGGTATCAAATTTAGACAGGCTTATTTTCAGTGAATATTCTCTCTTGCATAAATGGTATGTCACATGTATAAATTTTAATACTTATTATTTGAGATTTTTCTAGAATCTTTTCTTTATGATGCTTAATATTGGAAAAATATCTTCTGCCTAACCTGCCTGATACATGGCAACATGCTGGCAGAAAATAAACCTGAAACTCAGGGAGATCAATGTTAGATCATTAACAGGAATAAAAGGAAATCTTAAACCCTCTAGCCCAACTTCAGAAATTTTTATTTCACTATGCAGATGTGTTTTTGTTTTCAGTACATCATATCAAGTAAGTTAAAAGTTGGCATAATCACCACCAAACACCTTTTGTTTGGCCACTGAGCAAAGCATTGATTAAATGCCATGCCTTTACTTAGCTTGGGCTATAGTCTATCTGATGTTTTCAGCCACAGTGAGAAACTAATTGTTCTCCAATTCCCTGACTTTTTCATTGTGGTTCTGATCATCTGAGGAGATGACTAAGGTAGTGGATTTGGTCACATTTTAAAACAATTATTTCTTCTTGGCATAGAGTACATTTCTGCAAAAGGAATAGTTGTGTAGATATGTTTAAACATTAAATTGAGGCTTTACATTTAATTTCTCAGTAATTTGACTAAAACCAAAAATGATAATTACTTAGTAAATGCTAATTATTAAATTGTATTCTCTTTAAAAATAATTGCAAGTCAAAATAATGTTGAATGAAGTATACACTTCACACCCACTAAGATGTCTAAAATTTTAAAAGACAGATAATAGCATGTGTTGCTAAGGATGTAGAATGACAGGAGTAATTATGTATTACAGGTGAGATTGCACAAAGTTGCGGTCACTTTGGAGAAGAATTTCACAGTTCTTCAAAAAGTTAAATATAGACACAAAATTCGCTTAAATTACAGAAATCAGTTCAAGGTAATTTGTACAACATGGTGACCATAGTCAATAGCAATATATTGTATACTTGAAAACACTAAGGGAGTAGATTTAAGTTCACCACACACAAAAAAGTATAACTTTGTGAGATGAGGCATATTTAATTCACTTCATTTAGCCATTCACAATGTATAAGTATATTAAAACATCATAGAGAGTGACTTGAAGAACAGGAGGAATCTTAAGAAAAAAATTGCATAATAGAGCTAGAGAAACTGCTTTGCTGATAAAATAATGAACATTAAAATTTAAAATCCACTCTTTAGGCCCCAGAAATTTGTTCTAAGTATTGGGAAAACTGCTTTCTCATGAATATGAAGGCTAATAAATTTCCAAAACAGCTTGTATTGATTCTTTCAAAATAATAAACCACTTTCCTCTAATTCCCACTTCAAAATGAGCTTAGTGCTTAGTTTTATTTTTACTTGCAATTCGATACCTGGTGCCTTTTATTGATAAATTCATTACTGTATTGTATACAGTTATGACTCCTATGTTGAATCCTTTAATATATATGGAACCTTGCAGAATTTCTCTATAGATTGATGCTAATCTCAAAAGATAATTCATTCCACTTTTCTGATGACTTTGTGTACATTAAGAGAAGCATTCCTAGTGATTCATTGAACTGACTATATTTATCCATCATTAGAATTTATTTTTGGTTGCTACCTTACAACAGGTAATAACATGGTCAGTGTGAAAGACACTTTTATTCCATCTGTTGGTCACGTTTTACAGCAGAGTTTTTCCATTGCATTTTTTATCTCTGAATTTCTCAAGGTATATATTAAAGGATTCAACATAGGAGTGATAACCGTATAAAATACAGTAATGAATTTATCAATAGGGAAGGTGGACACAGGTCTAACATACATAAAAATACAGGGAACAAAAAAGAGGACAACCACGGTGATGTGAGAGCTGCAAGTAGACAGGGCTTTACGCCTCCCTTCCTGACTGTAAGTCTTAAGAGAACTTAGGATGACTCCATAGGAGATGAGGAGAAGGACAAAGACCACCATGCACATTGCCCCACCATTGGCAACCACAGTGAGACCTATAAGGTAGGTGTCTGTGCATGCAAGTTCCAGTAATGGGTACATGTCACAGCCAAAATGGTTGATGACATTGGGCCCACAGAAGGGGAGACTGTACACAAAGACAATTTGAACCACAGAGTGCATAAAACCTCCAGCCCAGGCCACCACCAACAGAAGGATGCACACCTGTCTTTTCATGATGGTCAAATAGTGCAGAGGCTTACAGATGGCCACGTAGCGATCATAGGCCATCACCACCAGAAGGAAGACCTCAGCTCCACCAAACAAGTGTTCTATAAAGAGCTGGCCCATGCAGGCTGGGAAGGAAATAGTCTTTTTATCACAGAGTAAATCTACAATCAATTTCAGCGAAATGGCAGTGGAATACATAGCATCCATGAGTGACAGGAAGGCCAGGAAGAAGTACATTGGAGAACCCAAGGAGGGGCTCCTGAATATGGTCACTACGATGAGTAGGTTGCCCACCATTGTCACAGTGTATATGAGCAAAAACATTACAAATAATGCTTTTTGCCCATCAGGATCCTGAGTGAGTCCCAGGAGGACAAATTCTGTTACATTGTTTTTCTCTCCCATTTATTCCTCGGTAAGGTCTGTATACAAGATGAGAGCTCCAGAACACAGGATCTGAAATGAAATTGTGAACAAGACTGTAAACACACCCACCATTGCTTGGAGAACAGTTCATCCTATCTTCAGCAGTCGTTCACATACAATATACACAACGTAAGTATCTATCAAGTTTCTCTTCTCAAGCTCGCAATAAACCTTTCTGTCACAATGCCCTTTCTCCCAGATGATTTTCTTTGAAGCCTAGAGGTAGAAGTTTCTATCTAAGTCTTAGTGGATATTCCATAGAGAAATCTAATTAAATAACCAACAATCATTCATACATTTAATAAATTCTTATGTAAAATACGTATCTTCTTGGCCCAGCCATCAGCTGTGAAGAAAAGGGAAAAGGTTCTGGCTCTCAGTAAACTTACTCTCTGGTGGTGACAACAAACTATAATGAAGTAAATTGACATAAAGTCAGCTCTTTGAATTTGTAGCAGTTATAGTATCTTTACAATATGATCTATGTTGCATCAAACATATAAACTCTTCTGAAATAGCTCACACAATACTATGGTACTCCACTATGTGAGACAAGAGAAAATAGGCAGTGAAAAGAGAAGTAAAGAACAGTAGGACAAGGGGTTATTTATAAGATGTCTAGGTACCAAAAGTGCCCCAAAATAGAATTTTGGTGTCCAGATACAAAAAAAGAAGCATACTCAGGGGAGAATCCCAAGCTTGATGTAAGAAAACATAGATTTTAGTAAAGTTCTAAATATAATTACAAGTATGTCTCATTTTGCTCATTCCAAAAAGATAGGATTGAACTCCAAGTGTTTTCAACCTTTTTGATCTCACAACATACTTAAACCTATAATTAAACTTCCACTAGCATACTTAAATTATGTTGGTCAAAACAGAAAATGAAATAAAAAGAATATACCTACTGTGCCTTGAACTGCTTCCAAAAATAATTTAATTAGTGATCTTCAAATTTTTTCTCCACATATCTAAGATCCTCTCATGGCACACCAATGTGCCACACCACACCGGTTGTGAACGCACTGAACTTGACAATCTCAGAATCTTTTTCAGTCTGACTATCTTTGATATCCTTCAGCACTATAGAATTTTATTCTACTGATTTTTATTATTTTCCATGTTTTTATGATTAAATAACAACATCCAAAATTATCTCCATTACTGGAATAATGCAAGCTGGGAGCAAATGGGATATGATTATTACATTTAGCAAATATTGACTGAGTTTCTCATTCAGGGTGTACCTGTTCAAGATCTAAGACATCCTTGAAGATGGAGCATAGAATACTGGAGAATAATGTGGGCTCTGGGGCCACACTGTCTCTGCTGCAATCCCAGCTTCACCACTTACTATGTGACCTCAATCCTCTTATTAAACCTCTTTGCTTTAGTGTAATCATATTTAGAATCAGAATACCTATAGTACTTACGCCTGAGGGTGATTGTTTATTACAACATGTGCCTAGAACAGTGCCTGGCTCAACTAATGACAGCCATTATGAGTGTTCTTGAATGCTTCCCTGTGAACACTGGATCAGAGAAATTATCTGGACTTTGGTCAACTTTTTTAAAAAAGTATACACGTAGTCTAAGATAAAATCAACAGTACACCTAAAACTCAGTAACTACTGCTGGAAACACTTATCTTCATGATTACCTATCTAATGATATCTGAGTAGTAATTTAACTGAGCTGGGATGTAGTTTAATGAGAAGCCTGATGAATAACAAGAGAAAAGTTGGACACATCATGAGAGGAAGAGCTACATAGCAGAAAATGAAAGACAAGAAGTATCTTATCAGGAAATAGATGTTATAGTTAATAAATGAATGTTCACAAGTAGCAACAACATTAATGTACTAATTAAGTGAGTCTTGTATTCTTTTTAAAATCTTTTTCAGAAAGATTACTTTTAGTCAGGAAGTACTAGGAGCCAAAACTCCTCAGAGTTCCTACAATTACTCAGGAGGTTTCCTGGGGCAGCCGTAACTAATAAACACGGACCAGATCCTAGTAAAGAAGACTTTTAAAATTCAAAGAGAAAAAGCATTGATTTCTTTATTATTATTATTATTATCATTATTAAATCATAGCTGTATACATTAATGAAATCATGGGGTATAATGTGCTGGTTTCATATATAATCTGAAATATTTTCATCAAACTGGTTAACATAGCCTTCATGACATTTTCTTAGTTATTGTGTTAAAACCTTTATATTCTACATGTAGTAAGTTTCACCAGGGTAATTGGTGGGACCACACATTCGGTGCATCTTAGAAGGGTACAGGTGAAGCATTGATTTCTTAAAGCAGTGTTTCTCAACCTTCTTAATGCTGCAACCCTTTAATATGGTCCAAAGGTGTTGCAACCGACAAGTTGAGAACCGCTGCTAGAATTGATGGTTAAGGACAAACTTAAAGAATAAATAATAATAAAACAAGTGTTCATACAGACCTAACTTTCTAGTTATTCACACCAGAGGAAAATAAATAAACCTCAAATATCCCCAAGATAATTGCATTTACGTACATTTGGCCGTGGGAGAGGTCATGTGCAGGAAGAGTTTGAGCTCTTTCCAGATACTGGGTATGATGAGCTGTGATGAGCTGTGATGTTCTATACATCTCTCTCATGTAATTTAGCATTTCTGTCATTGTTGAAGCTATAGACCTATGAAACCATAAATACTAAAGAACATAGGGTATAAAGTCATCTATGGGCAAGTCTCCTTTTCCCCTCATATTACTTTCTGCAAAGTATAGTGCCTTTTCTCACTATGGTCATCAATAACAGATTTCACCAGGATAAATCATCTAATGGGCAATTTAACTATTTTCTTGCAAGTTATAGTACGTAAATTATCCTCTCTAGTTTGAGTCATCAAGCATTAAAGTTGCATTACGAGGCTTTCAATTTAACACCATATTAACTTTTCGAGAAGAAAAATAATTTCACCTAGTTTCTTAAGAACATGACATTTTAGAAGATAAAATGCCATAATAACAAAAATACCCTCTCCAGCATTTCACAATTACCGTCTTATAAATCTTTCTACATGATAGTAGACAAATTCATCCCTAACATGTTTGCTGGGATAATTGTTACATTCATACATAAAAGTCCATATCATGCTTCCAGAACACAATATGCACTGTCCTTTACAATCTAACATGTTTGGTATAACATGAAATTTTAAATTCTCTAATTCAATATATCAAAAAGTAATTATTCATATTATTAACATATGGCATAAAATATAATATGATATAGTATCCCCAAAACTGACATTATAAATCCACTGGTTTATTGATTATACATATAACATGCAACATTATTTCTCTTCATATTTGGAAAAATAGAAAGTGAACACCTATGAGGCTGCATACTAAAACCAAATATACTTTATATATGTGCTCATTAAGTTCTATTTTGCTACCTTAATTTTTATAGTTCAGATTTCTCCAGAGAAAACGTATGGTATTTAAGATATTATCTATATCTCAAAAAATCACAGGAATTTTCAATGAGCAACCCTTCTCCATCATTTCAGGAACTCACATCTTGGATCTTGTCTTTGGTCCAAAAATTTAATGCTTCTTTCACTGAAAGTACCTGTACATACCTCATCCATCCATGTGTAATCATGGAGCCCATGGTACTGTGTGGATGATCACTAAATCTAGAAGTAGATCCAAGTGGCTATGGTCTGTATATTTCCACACAGACTTCCCATTATCTCAGTCTTTCAGAGAGATGTCAAAGCATCCAAAGAGCATGACTGAAATATAAAGACATTTTAACATAATGCCAATATTTATTATAGATATGTAGTTGAATATCCTCACCTGCTGGAAAAATTTCTTCATAGTAAAACAAAAATGCAGTGTTTGCAACACTATATCGACACTGACCTAATTAGCAGAAATTAACATAATCAAGCCAATAATTTGGTGACACAAATAAACAGGAAATTTAACATTAAACTTAGTTACTTGAGGTTTTTTCTTCTCTGTCAAGTTACACTGTAACAACCAAAAATTACAAAAAAACAAAATTACTTTACTATAATTAAGGATTTATGATAACATTCATGTGCCTGGCTACTAAGTTCTGTACCAAACAAGGTAAAGACTCTGCCTTCTTGGATAACCAAATGACAGAGCTTTCTCACTGGTAGTAGAACTGTCAGTTTTTCAGGCATTCAAATAGTACACCCATTAGACCACTGCTTTCCTAATTAAAAGCAGCTCCATATATCTCCCCAATATCATTTCAGGAAATCAAGACTTTCCACAGATTTCCTCAAGCAATGATGGATATAAGAAGAAAATATCAGACCTAGAGGGCTAGGTATGGACTGAACACATATTCCAGCCAAAGAAGAAAGTTGAGTTTTCAGAAATCTCTTGGGTTCCATTATCAGGAAAATAGATCTTCCATTTATTTATAGAGGCAGAATTTATGAGTTATTTTTATATCATCACTATTTTAAATGAAAGACAGTATAAGGTCATTACGGATGAGTTAATTAGAATATTTGGAACAAATTCAAATCAAGTAATCTCTTTGAACAGTTTGCTTCTCTAGGACAATCCCTAGAGGAAAAATACTTGGGTCTTGCCAAGAAAAAGCTGAATGCCAAGTTATGTAAAAAGTCTATAATGTACAAAGAAAATTTCTAAAGTGAATTAAATAACAAATTATCAGTTTTACATAATGAAATATTTCAGAGAGGCAATTAACATATACATGATATGGAGAAGGGAAAGAAGCCTCAGTTTCCCTACCCAGCCACATCCACATAAAGGAGGGCTGTGTGCTGACTCTCACAGTAAGAAAGTCTCTGCCCCAGGATCCCTGAAGCTCAGAGAACTCTAGAGATAAAATTAACATTCTAATTCTCTGAGAGACAGGTGATTATAGTTCTACAGTTTTACAAGAAACTGATATTTTCCATCACAGGAACAGCACCTAAGGGCTTACTGTGGCATTTCCTTAACTGGGCTTGTCATTGGCTGCATTGATCATCTTGATCTCATCACACCTTTACTGAAAGATTGGATCTTCTGTGTCAAAAGGACCTTAGATAAAGAGTCACATAAATACCTATCTGAAACAGTGAAAGTCTTTCTCATATAATGGGATCCACTAAAAATTGGCAGTTTTCAATTTACCTATTAAATAGATTGGATCAAGCAACCCAAACATCCTATGTATTATTTACAAGAAATAAATAATCCATCTAAGCCCTGTGCCTCTCATATTGGCAACTGTTAAAAGGTAAACAAATTTATGTTAATCCTGAAGAACTATCTAATGTGATGAAAGTTACTGTGGATTGAATTGTGACACTGAAGAACTAAAATATGGATAGGTGTCATTCTCTATGTCCCTTCCAGATGAATTCAAAGAACTACTACCATTTTCTGTTTATCTGAATGAGACCTTGGTGTTTGCTACTGAACATGATGCCTACCACAGCCCAGAATCTGAATTCATGTGCTCCAATAAAATTTAGATTGAAAATATTAACTGATGTAGATATTCCCTGAAAATATTCCCATGGTTCACATTAATTCTCTATAATTCATATATAGGCCAAATTTGGAAAGTTAAAGATAGATATAGCAAAAATGGCTCCTTCTATGCTAAATATCCAAATAAGAACAACCAGAAGTGCTAATATATATATATATAAAGTGCATGTGCTTAAAAGAATTTTAAAATCTAAAAAGGAATGAAAAATCTATAGTACAAACATTTTGAAGGAAACTCAGAGAGCTGAACCCTGCATTTGTGGTCTTTTTTCACTAAAGATATGGGCTAATCTTAAAGGCCACAACAAAATGCAGAAAACCTCTCCCCACTCCCCACCCCCAAACACAGAGGGTATGAAACAGCAAAAGAATGACAAACACAAATCTCGCTTTATGGATTACATGAGTTTATTAGAGGTCACTGACACAGGGCGCTCTCTCCTGATTGCAGCTGGACCTACAGAGAGTGAACTCCTTCCTGCTTGCTTGTTTGTGGAGCCTTAAAATGTCTTTCTGGAAAGTGATGCAGAGCTCTGTCTATGCCACTGCAGGTTTACATGTAAAACATCTATCCACAAGGACCTGCATAAGACTCCCTTCCTTCTCTATAGTTCTTTCTGCTACCTTGTTTTGATCAATATCCCTAAAGAAGTCTGGACAAATTCTGTTAAATATTAAAAGCCAGCTTTGGAGAACATTTATTCTTACTTCACGAGTGAAATTTAAGGTCAACCAAGAACAATAGTCTTTTTTAAGACTAAATAGTTTAAGCCACACTTTCATTTGAGAACATTTAAAACTAAATAGTTTTTAAGACTAATAGTTTAAGCCACACTTTCATTTGAGAACATTTCAGGGCTTTACTCTTAGACCAGTGGAGAACAGCTAATAGAATAGTCTTTAAACACACTCAAACCCAGCTGGAATTACTTCATTTCTTGACCGTATTAAAGTTCTCTGGGATCTTCTCCAATACCAGCTGCCAGGTAGAAAAACAGGTAGAAATCCTCTCTTAAAGAAAAGAACATTGTGAAAAGTCTTGAATTGGCTTACAAATTTCTATATATAAAATCTGGCACTCAAATAAAAATAACAAAATATAGGAAAAGACAAGGCAAGAACAATAACAATTGATAATAGAAGATTCAAATGATGAAAAACAAGCATTTGGAAATAAACCTAGTATGTAAAAATAATTAAAAACACAAGATAGATACTAAATTAGAATATTAAAACATATAATTACTGAAATAAGAACTCAATAATTGGATTTAACAGCAGACTAGAAATAGATAGAGAATTAGTAAATTGGAAGAAAGACTGGAAGGAAATACTCAGACCATTGTAAAGACCAATCATATAAATACAGAAAAATAGTAGAAAAGAGGTATACAGTATGCAGTGCAAAAATCTAATATACATTTAATTTAATTGCAATTTCAGAAAGAAAAGAGAAAAGAAATAGGGTAGGCAAAATATTTGAAGAGATATAATTGAAGATTTTCTAAAACTGATGAAAGACATTAACCTGTAAAATCATGGGTTGTTAAAGTTTCAAGAAGAATAATTTTTTTTAAAAGACTAATTTATTAAAAGGATACAGAGAAAAGGTACAATTTAGTAAAACCAAAAATCAAAGGGAAAAACTCAAGGGCATATTGCATTCAAGAAAGTAACAGTAACACTGACAACCTTTTTCTTAAAAGAAATGGTGAAAAACAGAAGATAAAGGAAATACATTTTCACAGCACTAAATGAAAATTATTGTCAGCAGAGAGTTAAATAATCAATTTCAAAATTTTACACGAACAATGGCAAGATGCAAAGATTTTCCTGGTCAAATAAAAAAAATACTTAGATATTTTGTAACTAGCCAAACTATTTTATAATGAGCCGTAAGGCCTAATCTTCAGGAAGAAGGAAAAAGCTCTGAAAAGGAAAAAAATGAAAATATAGGAAAGAATGATGACTAATGGGAGTAAATCAAAATGAATAGAAACTATAGCAAACATTGATAAATACAAAACAAATAGAGAGATGGGGGTTTAAATCCAAATACGTGATTAATTTTATTTTTAAGAGTAAATGACTTGATTTCCCCTGAACCCAAATTGAACTCAATAGGAAGAGCCTTACAATACAAACATTGTAAATAAGAAGATACAAAAATATAAAAATAGTGGAAATAAATGGCATAAACTTTGACCAAAAGAATAGTTTTCATACTAATATCAGAGGAAAAAAAACTATAAGAAAATAGACATTGCCAGAGATAAGGTTTTGTACTCAAAACCTTAAGATATTGCCTCATCAGATTCTTAAAAAATAGATGGACCTAAAAGGAAAAATAGACAAAGCAGCAATCATATAGGAACACTTTCATAAAATGCTCAATAAAATATAAAAATATGCGCACAAAAGATTCATAAAGTTATTTAAGACAATACCATTCACAAATTTCATCTATTGATATACAAGAAGAAACCATATTCAACAGCTACAAAATACACATAATCTTTGAACAGTTTTTTTTTTTTTTTTTTGAGACAGAGCCTCAAGTTGTCACCTTGGATAGAATGCTGTGGCATCACAGCTCACAGCAACCTCCAATTCCTGGGCTCAAGCGAGTCTCCTGCCTCCACCTCCCAAGTAGCTCCTCCACAGGCGCCCGCCACAACGCCCGGCCATTTTTGTTTGGTTGCAGCCGTCATTGTTGTTTGGCGTGCCTGGGCTGGATTCGAACCCACCAGCTCAGGTGTACAGGGCTGGAGCCTTAGCCCATTGAGCCAAAGGCGCTGAGCCCTTTGAACAGTTTTTTCAAAGCTAATCATACACTGGTTCACAAAGCAATACTCAACAAATTCCCAAAACTTGTAATCATGAGATATGTTTCTGAACATTACAAATATAAGCTAGGAAATAAAAACCTAAAATTAGCCAGGTAATTTCAGTATGTTTGAAAATTAAGGAAATAATTTCTAAACAACTCATTGGTAAAATAAAAACAGAAAGTAGAAAATATTTAGAGATTAATGACAATGACAATGACAAAGCTTGGAACACTCAGGCAAAATCTTAATTCCATTTATTAGAATATAAGAAACATTGAAAAACTAATACATCAAATTTCTATTCCACAAAGTCATTTTACTTAGCATAACATCCTCCAGGTCTATCTATCTTCTTGCAAAGGATATGAAAACATCCCCATAAGAAACTAAAATTTAGGGCGGCACCCGTGACTCAAAGGAGTAAGGCGCCGGTCCCATATGCCAGAGGTGGCAGGTTCAAATCCAACCCCGGCCAAAAAAAACCTGCAAAAAAAAGAAAAAAGAAACTAAAATTTTTTATCAATTAAAATAAAATATAGTCATTATTAAAGTCTTTTAGGTTTATGCATGTTGTCATAAATGGCAATATTTCTTCTTTATAAGCTTGAATAATATTCGTATGTGATATATATTTTATATATATACATGTACACACACACACACAAAGGGTACAAAGTTTCAGTTCAGAGGATAAATACATTCCAGAAATAGAAGGTAGGGCATGTTGACTGTAGTTAATAATACCATATTTGAGATATATAGAGATATATATAAAAATACCAAATTGGGGAAATATATATATATGAATGTTATACCATATGGGACACACACACACGTATATATCACATTGTCTTTATCCATTCATCTGTTGACAAGGTGACAGACATTTACAATGTTTCTATATCTTGATTGCTATGTATAATGCAGCAGTATACATGAGAACTGCAGGTATCTCTTCAAAATACTGATCTCATATCCTTTAGATAAATACCAAGAAGGGGGATTGCTAGAACATATGGCAGTTCCATTTTTTGTTTTGATTTCTTAAGGGTCCTCCATAGTGTTTCAATAATGGCTTTACCGATTTACATTCCTTCCTGCAGAGTACAAATGTTCTCTCTTCTCCACTCAGAAAGGCAAACACTACATGATCTCACCTACCTGTGGAATCTAAATAAGCTGAACTCTGGGCAGTAGAGAATAAAATGGTCAGTACCATGAGCCTGGGGGTGATGGGGTTGAACACAGTTGGGAGATTTGGATCAAATAATTCAAAATTTCAGCTAGATAGGAGAAATAAATTCAAGAGACCCATTGTACAACAGAGTGACTATAATTAATAACCAAGTATTTTATTCTCAAAAATTGCTAAAAGAGTAGATTGGAGTGCTCTCATCACACACAAAAAATGGTAAGTATGTAAGGTTATATATATATGGACATAAATTAAATAGAGTGATTTGGCCATCTCTCCATGTGTATGTACTTTGAAAACAAAGCGATGAACATGATATGTCTATATAATTTTGATTTCTCAATTTCAAAACTAACACAAATAAAAAATAAATTATATTTTATTCATCAAGTTAAATGACAAAAATACAAAAATGGAAAATCACAAACTAAGAAAGTCCTCTGCAATACATAAAAAAGATTTAGTGCACAGGAGTCCTACAGAGGTCCAAAAGTTGGTCATAATAGAAAATGCACAGCAGAAAATTGACAAAAGACATAAATACACATACATAGAAGACTGGGGGAAAATGGAGATTCAATAAACATGTGAAAAATGCTCCACTTCAGTAGCAATATAAAATGCACATTAGGCTCGGTGCCTGTAGCGCAGTGGTTATGGCGCCAGACACATGCACTGAGGATGGTGGGTTTGAGCTGGCCCAGGCCAGCTAAACAACAATGACAACTGTAACAACAACAACAAAATGCACATTAAAACTCCAATGAATTCTGAATCATAAAGCCATTACACTAGCAAAAATATCAAACATCTCACAATATCCGGTATTGGTAAGGCTATACAGCAATGGAACTATACTGTCCTGCTGGTAGGTATGTTACTTATAACACAGCATTAGGAAAAACTGAAATCATCTGTAAAAGTGAATGTAAAAGCATTCTACTTAACACAAAGAATTGCTTTCAGGACGTCCACAGCAGGACTTCATGCCAAAAGAAAAGAACTAAAACAATTCACCAAATGGTCTCTGACTAAGTGGTTTCATAATCTGTGGTACATTCACACAGGGAAGAACACACATGTGAGATCACAGGGGAATTGATGAGTGTGACTAAACGAACATGCAGCATTTTATCAAATTTTATATAAGTAACATCGTGCACAAAATGAAATTCAGAAAACTATGTGCCATATAAAAAGATTCTAATAAAAGTAAGGACTAAGAAAATCTAAGTGATATATTTTAAAGATGAGTTTAACTTTGGGATAAATTGCCCCAATGGGAAGACAATGAAACAGCCACAGGAAAGTACACACAAGTAGTTTTAGCAACAGTGATCATTTTATAGGTAAAAGGTTAAAAAAAATCACAAGTAAATTGCATATATGACTGAGTAGGCATAAAATAATGTAATGTTAACACAGTAAGATTTCTAAAATACTTTTGTCATTGATAAATGTAAACTTGACTGTATGTTAGATCTCTACACTTGTTCACTGTCACATGTGCATCTCCTTCTTTGTATCCTCTGATGAGGACTGTAGACAGCCAACCTGAATCATATTTGAGATTTGTGCTACCTGAGTAAATTTTGGTGCTCTTTCACAAAACCCAAAACTCAAGTATCTATGTTAGGTATGGCTATATTCATTTGCTTTACTATAGTGACATTTTTACTACCTATATGTATCCCATAGCATAATTTTGTATATCTTAAATACACACAATAACAGTCAATTTATAAATGTGAATGTAACCAAGCATAGATAATGTTGCATATTACACTGAAAGCCATTCTACAGTGTTCTGGATTTGTGATAGTCCAGTATGGATGCTGTTTGAGAAAAGCTTATTTTTCTATGAAATTGAAAAACAAAATTGTATTTACAGCACAACATATCATTTATAAGTCTCTAAGTAAAGTACTTAAATTGAATATCACATTTGGGAAGCATATTGCTTATGCAAAACAACACATTTCTTTACCCATAACTATATATTCATGAACATGAAGTAAGAAACTTTACATGTTCTTCAAAGAATGGCAAAAGGGCACATAACTACTAAGGAAAATTACAAAACTATAAGAAAGAGAAGTATCTATTTCATAATCAACAATTATAATTGTTTTTTTCATCATCAACATTTCATGCAACAAAATTGTCCACTGACATTGCCTATAACTAACAATGTCATCTTGCACTCAATAGCCTGTAAATGCATAACATTGAACTGAGGAACAGAGGTCATCTTAAGACATAATACACAGTAGAGCTACAGAAAGCTGCTTTGCTGATAGAATAATGAAAATCAAAACTTAAACTCCACAAGTTTTGCCCTTGTAATTAGTTTTAAGTATTGAACAAATTACTTTTATGAATGTGAGTGATAGTAAAATTAAAGAAAAAAACTTGTTTTCCCCTTTGAAAAGAATAAATCACTGATTTCTAAGTCCCATTTCAATATACACTAAGAAAAATACAGTAGCAAGATGAGCATAGTTTTATTTTTACATGCAATAGCATACCTGTGCCTTTTATTTAACATGCAGAATTTCTCTATAAAGTGAATCTTAGTAAAGATTCACTCAAAAGATAAGCAATTCATTTCAGGAAAATCACAAAGCATTGTAGTCCATAAAAAGTGTAAAATTTGTTCATTAAAAATAGTTGATTAACTTTTTGTAACATAGGGTATACCAAACTTGTTTAACCAACAGTGCTCATTAACCTGTTATAGAATACTAGGACATAAAAAATGGCTGATTTTGTCTATGAAATAGTTTGTGTGTTTTTGAATCATTTCAGATTACAAAGCATAATCACAAAGCATGACACCAGCTCTGAAGCAAAAACAGTGCTTACATTTTCATTTCCATTCACAGATGGAGGAACTAACCTAAACCTGTGTAACATCTTTACTGAATCCACAAAGCAGGTGTAGAAAACAGAATGATACACTCCTGATTCCTAAGACCCTGACAACATATTGCTAACGTATACTTTAAGTACTTCCCTTGGTTTTTATTATTTTATAGTTTCACATTTCACTATAATATATTTTAATTCCTACTTAAAAGGTCTAATAAGCCTACAATCACGCCTTGCAAGACTAAAAGCCTAAAACTCATTTTAGAACTTTTTCATACAAGAATTGAAATAGAATCCCAAGATAAATGATCTTTAAAAAAAAAGATAAGTGATTCCTCTATTCAGATGACTTTGTAATAATGAAGTCATTCAATTGACTAATGTCGCCATCATTAGAATTTACCATCTATGGATTGCCTTAGAATTGGTAACAAATATAGTCAACTCGAAGGACATTCTTATGCCATCTATGGCTCACTTTTTACACCAGAGTTTTTCCATAGCATTTTTCATCTCTGAATTTCTCAAGGTATAGATTAAAGGATTCAACAAAGGAGTGATAACTGTGTAAAATACAGTTATGAATTTATCAATAGGGAAGGTGGACACAGGTCTAACATATATGAAAATACAGGGAACGAAGAAGGAGATGACCACAGTGATGTGAGAGATGCAGGTAGACAGGGCTTTACGCCTCCCTTCCTGACTGTAAGTCTTAAGGGATCGTAGGATGACTCCATAGGAGATGAGGAGAAGGATAAAGACCACCGTGCAGATTGCCCCACCATTGGCAACCACAGTGAGACCTATAAAGTAGGTGTCCGTGCAAGCAATTTCCAATAATGGATACATGTCACAGAAGAAGTGGTCAATGACTCTGGGGCCACAGAAAGGAAGATTGTACACAAAGATAATATGAACCACGGAGTGCACAAAACCTCCAGCCCAGGCCACCATCAACAGAAGGATGCACACCTGTCTTTTCATGATGGTCAAATAGTGTAGAGGCTTACAGATGGCCACATAGCGATCATAGGCCATCACCATCAGAAGGAAGACCTCAGCTCCACCAAATAAGTGCTCTGTAAAGAGCTGGCCCATGCAGGCTGAAAAGGAAATTGTCTTTTTATCACAGAGTAAGTCTACAATCAATTTGGGTGAAATGGCAGTGGAATAAACAACATCAATGAGTGACAGAGAGGCCAGAAAGAAGTACATTGGAGAGCCCAGGGAGGGGCTCCTGATAATAGTCACCACGATGAGCAGGTTGCCCACCATGGTCACAGCATATGTGACCAAAAACATTACCATTAATGCTTTTTGCCCATCAGGGTCTTGAGTGAGTCCCAGGAGGACAAATTCGGTGTCATTGTTACTCTCTCCCATTTACTCTTCTGGAAGGTTTGTGTCAGAGCTGAGAGCTCAGGGGAACAGGACCTGGAATGAAATTGTGAACAGGGCTATGAACACATCCACAGTGTCTTGGAGCCCATCTTTTTCATATCTTCAACAATGGTTTACCCACAATATACATTTTGTATGTCCAAATAAGTCCTCCTCTAAAGCTCACAATAGATCTTTCTTCATAATTTCATTTCTCTCCAGATGATTTTCTGTGCGGCACACATGTGAAAGGTTCCATCTCTAAGACTTAGTGGATATTCTATAGAGAATAATAGCTAAAGAACCCAACAATCATACATATATTATGGAACTCTTTTTAAAATATGTCACTTCTTTAGTATATTTACAAACAACAGGTACAATGCACTGATGTGTGGCACACTTCTTAGGTGAGGGACTCAACTACAACTCAGATTTTACCTTACAAACACAAGGAATGTAACCTAATCATATGTACCCTCCCATTGAACATTTTCAAATGTTCATCTGAAATTTGAAAAAAGAAATTGAAATGTTTTGGTGGCTCCTGTGGCTCAAGGAGTAGGGCGCCAGCCCCATATACCAGGGGTGGTGGGTTCAAGTCCAGCCCTGGGGCAAAACTGCAAAAAAAAAAAAATTGAAAATGTTTTAAATGTCTTTAACAATAACATGAAAGTATCAAGTGCGTAGGAAAATTATAATGAAATATGTGCAAGTCTTCCATGTAGAAAACTACTCAAACTATAAAATGCAAACAGAAGGTAAATGAGGCTTGAGGAAATGGAGATGTCACTAACACGTTTGCTGGAATAATTTTTAGTGAGATAAAAGTTGACTGAGATATTTCAGAAGAGGTTCTATTTGTTGGTACACAGAGCATACAGTAAAGATACTGCAACTGCTACAAATTCAAAGGTCTGGCATCTCATAGGCATCAGGGAAAGTGTTTCTGCTCTCAAGGTGCTTGCTTTCTGGTGGTGACAATAAACTATAAATAAATAAATTTAGCCTAGAGGCAGACATTTGAATTTGGAGCAGTTGTCATATCTTCAATGTATACCCTATATACCAACAAGTAGAACCTCTTCTGAAATATCTCACTCGATTCTATAGAAATCTACCATACCTTCAATCTCTCATGCCCCAAAGGATACCCTGACTTCAGGTATCTCTCATTAGATAGCAAGACGAGACTTTGAACTCTGTTAAATAACTACAAAAGTATTTACATCTTCTTTGTTTGTTTGAAATTATTTGTTTCATTTTTACTCATACTCAAATTCCTTTTTTTTGGTCAAGGCTGGGTTTGAACCCACTAACCTCCAGCATATGGGGCCAGCACCTACTCCTTTGAGCCATGGGCACTGCCCTCCATACTCAAATTCTTAGCAGTCTTTTACATCATCCTGCTTTGCGGCAAGTGATTCTGAACTAAATCAAACTTATGGTTATAACTAATTACCACACTAGCTCCTAATATTTACTTTTATTTTTTCACACAGAAACAGACCAAATTTTTACTGTGCTTTAATATTTACTTTTAAAATAATTGGGGTTAGGTAGGTATTGAAGAAGAATTAAATAAACACTAAAAAGACAAATAAAGAACAGTGAAACATGGTTTAATTTACAATACTATTTATGTACTATGAGCACTCAAAAATTGAACTTCAATGTCCAGATTCCAAAAAGAGGAATCATTGAGGGAAAATTCCAAGTTCAATATAACAGGATTTTTCTGAGAATAATTACAAGACTGTCTCAGTTATATGATTGGAAAATAATAAGACTAAACCAGACAATCTCAGAATCCTTTCTAGTTGAACTATCTATGATACTATTAGGGCAACCCAAATTTATTCTATTCTGCTAATATTTTTCATTTTCCATATTTTATACTTAAAAAAACAATATCCCAGATTATCACTTGACTTAAAAAAATGCAACCCAGTAGCAAATGATATTTGATCATTAGAGTGAGCAAATACTGACCATGAGTTTCCCATTCTGGGTGTACCTATATAAGATCCAAGACCTCCTTAGAGACAGAGGACAGCACAGTGGAGAGTAATGTGGACTCTGGAGCTGCACTGCCTCTGCCACAATCCCAGCCTCACCACTGTCTATGTGACTGAGCCACTTAATAGACCTCTCTGTGCTTCTGTGTTATCATTTCAGAATGTAGATACCCATAGTGCTTACTCCTTAGGATTGTTGTTTATTACAACAAAGTGCTTAGAGTAGAGCCCAGCACCTGGTAAACCCCACACACATAAGAGCTATTATTAGTGTTTTTGAAGGTTTCCCTGTGAATATTGGATCAGAACAAGTCAATTCAATCTTTGTCAACTCGAGAAGAATTATAGTCCATTATAAAGCAAATATCTTGGGTTCATGGGGAAAACTCATTAACTTCTTGCTGGGCATACCATAAAATTATATATCTGAACAATTTCCCATCTAATTATATGTGAGCAGTAATTTTACCTGTGCTGGGATGAAGTGTGATGAAAAGGCTGCAGAATAACCAAAGGAAAGCTTCACCCATCATCAGGAGGAGAGCTACATGAGATAAAATGAAAGAAAAGAAGGGTCAAATTAGGAAACAAAGAGATTATAGTTAACAATGTATATCCACATGTAGTAAGGATATTACTGTGATAATTAAGTGAGGCTAGTATTGTTTTAAAGTTTTTCTTTAGAGTGATTTCTTTGAGTGAAGAAGTACTGGGATTTCAACCTGCTCAAGGTCCCTGGGGATACTCAGGAGACATCTGGCTGTATCTGTTACAGAACAGATCCTCCTCAAGAAAACTTTCAAAAATTGAAAAGAAAAAAGCATTGATTTTTTAAAGTTTCTAGATCTGATGGTCAAGGACAAATTAAAGAACAGAGAAGAATGGAACAAGTTATAAATCCAAACCTAAACTTCCTGGTTACTCACTGCTGAGGAAAATCACAGAATTAATAAACCTCATGTGTGGACAACATGAGTCCATTTACGTGATTTGGCAGTAAGGAAGATCATGTGCAGGAAAAGTCTGAGCTCTTTCTGGATGCCAGCTGTCATGAATATTCTACACATCTCCTTAGATACTTCAGCATTTCTGTCATTATTGAAGCAATAGACCAACAAAAGCATAACTGTTGAGGAACATAAGGGTATAAAGTCATCTGCAACCAACTCCCTTTTGTCTCCACATATTACTTTCTACAAAGTTTTGTGCCTTTTCTTTTCTCTTTTTAATCATCAATGATAGATTTCACCAAGATAAATCTTCTATTGTGCAAGTTAACTATTTTCTTGTGACTTAGGGTACATACAGTATCCTCTATAAGTCATCAAAGATTCAATATTTTAAAACAGTATTACTGGGCTTTCCACTTAAAACATTCTGCTAACACTTTTCTAGAACAAAAATAATTCAACATAGTTTCTTAAGAACATGACATTTTTTAAAACATAAAATCCCATAATAACAAATATATCCTCTGTAGTATCTCATGATTTCAGTCTTATAAATCTTTCTAAATGACAGTAGACAAGGTAATGTTCCCATGTCATTTTCCAGGGATATTGTCACTAACACGTTTGCTGGAATAACTTTTAGATTCATACATAAAAGCTCATATCATGCTTCTAGACCATAATGTGAATTTGTTCCTTTACATAATAAAATGCTTGGTAAAATACCCAATTTTAAATTCCCCAATTCAAATATATTTAAAAGTAATTTATAGCATTATTAACGTGTCTTGTAAAACATAATATCCCCAAAACTGATATTATAAATTCATTCATTTATTTATCATACATGTAACATGCAAAAATAAAAAATAAACACCTATGAGGCTATATATCAAAATCATATTTTGTATATTATGATTAATTTTTGTGCTTTGTTACCTTAATTTTATCAATTCAGATATCTCAAACAAAAATAAGTGACAGTCAAGACATTATCTATATTTCAACACATCACAGGAATTTTCAATGAGTCAGTCATTTCAAAACTCACTCTTGGAGCCTTGTCCTTGGTCCTGAAAAGTAAATGCTTCCTTCACCAAAAGTAACTGTGCATATCATTCCATATGTGTGTGATCATAGAATGCAGGATAATATGTGCAGGATAATATGAATCCAAAAATAGATCAAGTGGCTATAGTTTCCATGTATCTGTACAGGCTTTTCATTCTCTCCAGCATTCAGAGAGGTGTCAAAGCATCCAAAGAACTACCCTGTAATAGAAAAACATTTACACACAATGTCAATATTTACAGTACAAACATAGTTGAACATTCTCACCTGCTTGAAAAAATTTTTCATAGAAAAACAAATTGTGCTGTGTTTGCAAGATTAGGTAAAAATAACCTATTTATCAAAAATTAATATGCCTAAACCAATAATTTGGTGGCATAAACAAGTAATTTAATGTTAAACATACTTGCTTAAATTTTACTCTTCTCTGTCAATTAAGATGTAGCAACCCCCTACATGTGGGGGACATAACCACAAGAGGGGCTCTACATAACAAAATCAAATATTTTTACCTAGTGGTTTGTACCCTCACATTAACCTGCAATAAATTTACTTTTCAAAAAAAAATAAGATGGGCGGCTCCTGTGGCTCAGCGAGTAGGGCGCCGGCCCCATATACTGAAGGTGGCGGGTTCAAGCCCAGCCTCGGCCGAACTGCAAAACAAAAAAATAGCCGGGCGCTGTGGCGGGTACCTGTAGTCCCAGCTACTAGGGAGGCTGAGACGAGAGAATCGCTTAAGCCCAAGAGCTGGAGGTTGCTGTGAGCAGTGTGACGCCACGGCACTCTACCCAGGGCGATAAAGTGAGACTCTGTCTCTACAAAAAAAAATAATAATAAGATGTAGCAACTAAAGTACTTGACTTTGAGAATTTTTAATAACATTCATGTCCCTATTAAGTTCTGTATGAAATAAAGACAAATGCTGGAATCTAATGTCCTGGGTAAGCCAATGACAGAGCTTTCTCACAGGCAGTAGAAGAACTCCTTGGTATTCAGACATTCAAATAAAATAACCCTACAACCACTACTTACCCAATTAAAATCATCTCCCTATATCTCCCAATATCAAAGCAGGAAATTGAGACATTCCACAGGTTTCTACAAGCAATGATGGATGTGAGGAAAACATCACACCTAGAGGACTAGAATACAGAGTCCAGCCTGGGGAAAAATGCATCTTCAGAAAGACCTTGAGTTCTGTTACAGGAAAATAAATCTTCCATTGATTTGTGCACACAGAATTTATTAAATTTTACATCATCACTATTTTAAAGGAAAGAGATTGTCAGATCATTATAGATGAGTTAATTAGAATAGTTGGAACAAATTCAAATCAAGTAATGTCTCTGAAAAATTGACTTCCCTATAACAATCCCTAAAGAAAAAAGACAGGCCTTGCCAAGAAAATGCTAAATGCCAACTTATAAAAACCCTACACTATAAAAAGAAACATTTTAAATTAAACTAAATAATAAATTATCAGATTCATATTATGAAATATTTAGGTGAAGCAAGTAATATTTACACCATAATGAAAAGTAAAGACAGCCCCAGGTTTCCTGACCCAGTCGTAACCCTATAAAGAAGAGCTGCACTCTATAAGAAACTCTAAACCAGAAATCCTCAGGACAACTGAACACTACAGCTGAAGTTGACAGTCTAGTTCTCTGAAAGATAGATCATCATAGTTCTACAGTTTTACATTCGAGTAGAGACTACTGATCAAGTCCTAAATGTGGGTCAGATGTAACCATTAATCCACTAATTCAATTCCTTGATGGTAGTCCAATATCAATTCAATAACTTTTTCTACAAGAAAGAAATTGTTATTTTCCATCACAGGAACAGCACCTAAGGGCTTCCACTGGTATTTCCTCAACATGGCTTGTCATTGGTGCCCTTGAGCATCTTAGTCTCATCATACGTTTAGTTAAATCTCAGATCTGCTGTGCCATAAGTCACAAAAAACTACCTGAATCAGCAAAAATCTTTATCATGAAATGGGCTCCACTAAACGTTGGTAGTTTTTAATTTACCTAATAAACGGACTGAATCCAGAAAACCAAATGTCCTATGTATTATTATGAAGAGATAAAGAGCACATCTAATAATTGCCTCCTTGATAGACAACTACTATAAGAGACATAAACATATTTGAATTCTGAAGAACTATCTCATGCAATCAAAGTTACTCCAGATTAAAGTGACTCCAAGATGAACTAATATATCCATAAGGCATCATTCTCTACATCTCCTCCAGATGAATTCAAAGAACTACGAATGCTTTCAGCTTATCTGAATGAGGTACAAGTTTTCCTGTATCAAATGATGCCTACTACAACAGTCTAGGATCTGAATTTTTTTACTTCAATAAAAAAATACATTGCAAGTATTAACTGATGGGTATAACTTTGAATAATGCTTTAGTGAGAGACAAGTTGACTCAGCAAAATGCAGATGATATTAAAAAATTACCCCACAAACTGAGAGGGCTCCAAACAAATCTAATTTTGTGAGTTAGATGAGATTATTAAAGGTTACTTATACAGGGTTTTAAGTACTGGGCAGCAACAGAAGTTCTACAGAGAGGTAAATTCTTCCTGCCTGCCTGTTTGTAGAGCCCTAAAAGTCTTTCTAATCCAGAACTCTCTCTGTGCCTTTGTGAATTTGCATGTGAGACAAGCAGCTACCCACAAGAAGATAGTTAAGAATAGCCTTTGTTCTCTGTATTTCCTTCAGCTATATTGTTTTTATTTCTATCCCTAAAGAAATCTGCAAAAGTTCCATTAAACATTAAAAGCCAGTGGTGACTCTAGGAAGCCAAGACAGGTGTGTCAATTAAGCTGAGGAGCTGGAGACCAGCCTGAGCAAGAGTGAGACCCCCATCTCAACAACAAAAAAATAGCTGGATGTTCAGGTGGGTCCCTATAGTCTCAGTTAATAAGGAGGCTGAGGCAAGAATATACTGGAGCCCAAGAGTATGAAGTTGCTGTGAACTATGTTGCCATGTACTCTACCCAGGGTAAGACACAGTGAGACTCTGCCTCAAAAAAAAAAAAGATAGCCAATAGTGAGTATTGTGTATTCTTCCTTCTCAAGTGAAATTTAAGGTCTACAAAGGACAAGAGTCCTTTTTAAACAGCCAGGCTTTCATTTGAGACCATTCAGGGCTTAACTCTTACAGGAGGGGAGAATAGCCCATAGAGTAGTCCTCAAAGTCACCTAAACCCAGCTTGAAGCTTCTGAGTTCTTGATTGCAGTAAGTTTCTCTGAGTTTTTTCTTCTCCTGTTACACCCGCCAGATAGAAAAGCAGGGAATATTCTCTTAAAGAGCAGAATCTTGTAAAAACTCTTTAATTGGCTTACAAATTTTTATGTGCAAAATCTGACACTCAAATAACAAAGTATAGGAGAAGACAAGGCAAGATCTGTAAAGATAGACATGGACTTAAATGATGTAAATAATTGAAAATAAGTTTAGTATGTTCAAATAATTAAAACACATTGTAAACAATAAATTCAAAACTTAAAAATATAACTGAGGAGGGAGGAGCCAAGATGGTGGTCTGTAGCCAGCTTTCTGCAGACACTCCTGTCCAGAAGGAAAGTTAAAGGACAGAAATTTAGCAAGAAAGCCAACGGTTTGGAGCTGAGCCAAGAGACAAAGTAGAGGAACACACATCAACCCTGCTGGAGCGACCTGCGACCCCAAGGATACAAATAAAAGGTACAGAGCATATCACCAAGTGGACGGGAGTCCCCTCCCCCAAGAGAACAGCTCACAGTATACACCATACCTCCATAGAAACAAGCGAGCAGAGTTCAGATATCCTCCCACTCTACCCACGGGAGAGACCCTCTAAAATCCGGACCTCCTTCCCCTGTGCTGCGGCACTCTCCTGCCAGGCATAAAACTGTATAAAACTGTATATATTCTCTACCTGCAAGTTGGAACTCCCGACACTCCCCTCCACTCTCACCCTGAGGTTTGGAGGTCTCTTCTCCACAGAGTCTAGATTCTTGAACACTTTCTCCAGGGGTGTGGACAGGGCATGGGTGGCCGCTGGTCTGTGCCATTCTCCCGGCTTGGGAGCAGTGAGAATAAGCCAAAAAGCGGCTGGCCGGCTGGCATTGCTGAATTTCGGCCACACCTGGCCCTCAGGGGATGACAGCGGAGACAAAGGGCTGAATCTTGCAGAATAAGTCAGGACTATTAGCAGCCCAGCCTCTCCTCCACAGGGCAGAAATTCTGTGAACTAGTTCTGTTCTGTCAGCTTTTTCATCTACTTTGCATCAATCAGGGACAGGGCTGGAATTGAGTGAATCACCCCAGCCCTCATGAAGTACCCAGGTTGTTGGGCCTCACCTCCCCCCCTGCCAACACCGACACAACCAGTGGACTGGCTGAGGAACCACAGAGCCCCGTGTGACCTAGGCAAGCACAAACCTCTAGAGCATCTGCTCATTGGAGAGAACTGGACCACAACCCTGCAGGGTTACCAGACACTGGGTGCGACAGAGGGGCAAGGCGGGGAAAGAGGCATCAACCTTCCCAGGCTAATTTACTGGCTTGGGGGGGCCTCCTGAGCCCACAGAACACTGGAGTGGGTTATACTAAAGCTGCCAGCAGACTTAAGCTGTCTAGTCGCCAGAGACTTTCAACTCTTTCATTTGAGGTTGACACTGGCTGGGACAATTGATTGGGTACCTCTTTAACTGGGCCAATCACCCGAGGACTTTCCAACATTGTACACTGGGTGTGTGGTAGTAGGAAGGTTTCATTTTCCTTTCCAAGTGTTGTGGAATTGTTGTGCGAGAATACT
>CAUYON010061545.1:0-14367 GCA_963573935.1 Arctocebus calabarensis
CTACAGGCGCCCGCCACAACGCCCGGCCATTTTTTGGTTGCAGCCGTCATTGTTGTTTGGCGGGCCCGGGCTGGATTCGAACCCGCCAGCTCAGGTGTATGTGCCTGGCGCTTTAGCCTGCTGAGCCACAGGCGCCGAGCCTGAAACTTTTTATTTTAAAATAAATGTAGATTCACCTTTAAGCCCAAGAGTTTGAGGTTGCTGTGAGCTGTAACGCCACTGCACTCTACCCAGGTGGCCTGGTGAGACTCTATCTCCAAAAAAATAAAATGGAAAGAAATGTAGATTCACATGTAGTTGTAAGAAATAATACAGAGAAGACTTATGTACCCTTTACCTGGTTTCCCCAATGGCAAAATGTTGTGAAACTAGATTGAAGTGTCACAACCAGGATATTAACACCAATGCAATCTACCCTTCCTTTTCTCATTTCTCCAGTTTTCCTTCGACTGTGTGTCTGTCTGTCTGTATTTAGTTCTATGCAATTACGTCACACATGTAGGCTCATGTGCCCATCACCACCAGGATCCCTCAGGGCCACCCTTTATAGCCCCACTCACCTTTCTCCACCCAGCCTTTAACATGGAATCATGTTAAAAGTACTAATGGAAAATAAAAAAGAGGAAGAAGGTATTGGATGACATTCTCTGTGAAATCACCATCAGTGGTTCGTAGTTTCTGAAATTTCTTCTTCCTCTATTCACTGACAATCCACTCCCACATCTCCATTTTCTGTTTGAAGCATCAGCCAAAAAGCTTGCTCTTTGGTGCTCTCAAGTAAACCTTGCTGAAATTTATCTTTACTAGTCAGCTGGAACCCTTAAAAATTCCATTTGCCTAAGAGAAAAAAAAATAATGTATCTCATGCTAAAAGCAGTGGAGTTTAGACTTGATGTTGCAAAATTTCAGCGACATGGAGTTCTGAAAGAAAAATGGAAGTGGCTGACCACAAAGTCTACCAGCACTTCAGAAGTCATAATTCCAAATAAAATGAACACTTAGGACTTTTAACAGCATAATAACCCCAAATAGTCTCTTGAGCTGTTCCTATTAAATTATCTGCAAGCTACTGCTGAGCAATGATGAGAATAAGAAGTCCTTCACCAGCCTTTTCCCCCCATATGATTCATGTATGATTTGGGGTTAAGTGAAAATTCTCCAAGATGTCTCTCTTCTTAATCAGTTTGATTAAAGGTCTCTATCTCTAGGGTTTTTTCCTTATGTGCCAAAATTTCAAAAGAAAGATATTATTTATACCTGAACTAAAAGAAGTATCAAAATGAACTAATAAACTGGAGGTATAACCAAAACAAAACAAATCTACTGGTTCAATTAAAGCTGGTAGATCATTAGTCCAAAAAAAATAATGAACTTAGAAGAGTTAAATAAGTCAAAGAAATGGGAAAGTCTGGAAAGAGGTAAAGATAATTGAAAATATCAAGGAAAGATAAAAAGTCCTACTAAAAATAGTACAGGTTGCATTCCTCTCCTAAGTTATAACACTTTGGAGGTTAGCCAGCATGAAGTATCCTTGGTATTACATATTACATTGGCTTCAAGACATTGTAGATATCATCTTACCAGCATCTTAGACCACATCAGTGCTGACACATTCAGGGACACGACCAGTGGGTTTTTTCACTAACTTGGCCCTTCCCCCAGGTTTTCCAGACTCATTCTACCTATTGTCATTTCTGTCAGGAAGCATAATAGTGGCTGATAATGGAGTTTGGGGAGAGGGAGACAGTGTTATTGTTTATAAATTCAATCATCTCTTTAGAAAAATGAGGGATTAAGTTTGTTATAACAAATGACTGCTCATTTCATCTCGCCCTCTACAAGGCTTTATGCAGTGTTGTTGTTCATCAGCTTTCATCAGTGTATGTGTATTTCATGTGTGACCCAAGACAGCTCTTCTTCTTCCACTGGGCCCCAGAAAAGAAAAAAGGTTGGACACCCTTTTCAGAAAAAGTTGCTTTGTTTATACGGGAATCATTTAGGTTTGAGTATGTTTATATGCTGAGAGAATAGCTGAAACTGCCAGAAAACACACACACACAGTTAAGGGAACTACACCTTGGTATATGAGGAAAGGATGGAATAGAGACATTATATTTTTCTTGGATAAGAGGTAGGATGGCTCATGAAGCTGAATTTGGGCTTCCCAATGTCATTTCAGTAAGGAGCCATATTTAAAGAAAGCAACCAAAGAAATTCTTAAGGAGTGATTTCCTTCATTAACATACAAAGCAAAGCTTGAACGATTTGTAAGATTTCAGCAGTTTCCATTTATTTTAGAAGATTTTCCTGAATTGAGCGTGGAATTACTGTGTCGCACTGCCTAGGTTTCAGCTACACCACTTCCATTTAGTAGCTGCATGAACTTGCCTCAGTTAACTACTCTGTGAAATGGAAAGACTAAAAGTATCTGCCTCATAGGCATATCTATGACGTGTGAAGTGATTTTTAGCTTGGTGTTGGTACCCATTATGTCCTGAATAAATGTTACTGGCTGTGAGCTGTGAAGGGGGATAACATGTTAAGGTGAGCATCCAGTTCCATTTTGTCCAGTAACATGAACTCAGAATCAAACAGGAATACATACAGCTCTGGAGGCCAACCAAGTTGGAAATTTTGAAGAAAGCCTTATATTTTCTAGGAAGTCTTCATTACGTACCTACCATGAAACAAGCAGCAAACTAGGAACTGGGTATTTGTAAGACAACAAACAAAACATACACAGCCTCAGTGCTCATAAAGCATGCAGGACAGAGACAGATGTTAAAAAAACAACCACGCTAGCAATATAAAATTATCTTTGTGATATGCACTATATAGAAAAAATACTGGGAGCCAGGCACACTGGCTCACACCTATGATCCTAACACTCTGGGACTCTGAGGTAGGTGGATCACTTGATGTCAAGAGTTGGAGACCAGTCTGAGCAAGAGCAAAACTAAGTTCATCTCTACTAAAAATAGAAAAAGTAGGGGGAAGGGGGTTGTGGCAGGCACCTGTAGTCCCTGCTACTTGCGAGGCTGAGGCAGGAGGCTCACTTGAGCCCAAGAGTTTGAGGTTGCTGTGAGCTATGGTGCCACAGCACTTTACCCAAGGCATCAAAGTGAGACTCTGTCTCAGAATAAATAAATAAAAGTAAATCAACAAATAATACTGGATGTATGGAATCTCCATCATAGTAAGACCTAATTTAGATTGAAGGGGCCAGGGAAGGCCTCCCTGAGGAAGTGATATTTAAAGAGCCCTATAAACGAGGTAGGGATTAGAAGGAATCTATCCAGAATGTGTTCCTGGATTTGGTGAGTGGCCATGGTGATGGAGAAGAATGATATTGATAAGGGTTAGTTAATTTCTCCTCCAAGATTAGTGATGCTTATTACTCTGGAGGATAGGGATAGTAAGCAATTAATGTTTATATTTTTTTTAATCTTTCCAAAGGGATAAAGAAAATAAAAGGTAAGGAATCAGGGTTTGTTCTTTGTGTTTTTAGGTTTGAGGGGTTTCACTGATGGGGGATAAAATATTTAGATTTGATTATAGTGAAATTGATAAACTCAAAGGACCTGTGGGCCTGTGCTGGAGGATATAAAGGGGAAAGAACTGGCATTTCAAGGCCCAACGTGACCCAGACACAGGATAGAAGCCCCATAACATATTTTCTTGTTTTGTACTTAATGTGTTACCCTATGAGAGAATAGGGTGTTCTGAGGAAGCAAATGTGAGTAACTGATCAAATGCATAGGAGAATAACCAAGAGAGAATGATGATGGGCAGAAAACCCCCAAAAGGAAGGAAGATGAAAAATGAGCAAGTGGTCCAGGAGGCCAGAGCACTTTCTATCGTTCATATTGTTACATTTTGTCTTTCACATGTAATTAATGAGATCACAACCTCTAGCTGGCAACAATTGTATGATATTAATCTATACATGTACATTACACGTTTCTTCATTTATCTGAATGATCATGAATGCACTATCACTGTGTTCCAGGACACTAAGTCTCTGGCATAACCCAGCAATGAACAAAGTCCCCGATCTCATGGAGCTCACATTTTAGGAGGGCGAAGCAATAACAATAAACAAGTGGATACATAATGTGTCACAGGATGATAAGTGTAATGAGGAAAATAAAGAGGGCTCAGAACAGAAATTACTAGAGAGGTTGAGTCAGGGAACGTGTGGATGATGAATTGCATTTGGGTAAAAGTAAGGGAATGAATGATGTATCTATCTGGAGGAAAAGCATTCTGTGCAGAAGGAACAGAGAGTGCAAAGACCCTGAAATGGGAAAGTCCTGGGCAGGAAACCAGATAGGCTTTTTACAAAGGAGACGGGTAGGATTTAAGTTATTTTTACAAAGGATGTTTCTGACCACAGTGTTGAAACAATAATCCTAGAGGGACAAGGACAGAAACAAGGAGACCAGTTGGAAAGCTATTGTATTATGACAGTCCAGGCAAGGAATTGGCAGGAGGGAGAATAAAACGAGATAAAGTCAGAAGGCCTCAACTCCATTGTTATAGATGAAAGAATGTGTGTGAAAGTATTGTACACAGCACAGTTCTATTCAAATGTAAGGAGCCATGGTCATTGTTATGTTCATACAAATCCATGCCCTCTCTCCCATTATTTCAGACCCCATCTGGCTGGCATGGCTGTGTGGCTGTTCAGTCGCCATTGAAATTAACAGACACGTCCCCTTTAAGAGCCATTTTTCTCGGTGTGTGCGTTAGCCATTGCTTCTGGCCTTAGGTTGCTTTTCCCGATCGCACATACCCAGGCACACCACGTCCTTCCCTCTGCTGCTTCATTATTACTTCTGTGTTTTCCCTACAGTGTTTCTTCTGTTCTTGCCATACCATTTTTTCTGCTTCTCATTTTCCTGGAGGGCCTGGGTTATCTGTTTTCGTGCTTAATATTTTCTCTGTCCACCCATCTGTTTATTTTAGCTTGTTTCTTCCCTCCTCTCTGCTGGCCTCTTTATAGATTCCTCTGTTCGATAGTTTAAACGCCGTGACACTGGTTTATTTATCCTCTCAGCTTCCACAGTATATTATTCCCCATCTGCTGTAGAAAGAACCCCAGTGTCCCACAAAGTTAACTAAGCCCCTCTTGTCTGAACAAGTTTTCGGTAATGCATTCAAATTTCTAATCTGCCCTATTTTCCCTGCTTATGAATGTGACAACATTATTTCTAAGCGAGCCATGTGCAATAGATCTCGTCTTTTGTTCTTTTCTCCTTTCAAATGCCTGGGATATGATTTAATGGTCTGTTGCCTCGGAGGTAGGCAGTGTCAATATCGGTCACTCAGCAAGTATTTATTGAGTATTTGCTATGTGACCAGCAGTGTGCTAAGGACTGTGGGAGATTCCAAAGACATACAAGGCTTCACCAAAGGCTCAGAGACTTTCACAATCTCGATGGAGACATAGCACTAACATATATTTTTCATGCACTCACTGCAACCCAGGAATTGTGATAGAAATACAACATGAATTTTAAAAAGAAAGAAGTCTGTCCTTATGGAGCTCATAGTCTAGCAAGGGAGAAAGACACATGTTAAAAATTATTTACAGTTCAATCAAATATGTACAAAATGCTCTGGGAAAACAGAGGAGTGAAAGGGATTAGTTCTGCCTCGGGTAATTGTGGAAAGCTTCACAGAGATGGTGATATTTAAAATGGAGTTTAATAAATTAGTGTTAATTAAGCAGAGAATTAATAATAAAAGCTAATATTTATTGAGTACTTATGAGGTTTCAAGAACTGCTATGTGCTTGTGAATTAGCTCATTTAATCCTCACAATAACCCTTTGAGGTATTTGTATTATTCCTGTTTTACGAAGTAATTGATTGACAAACAGAGAAATGAAATAACACGCTCAAGGTCACACAGCTAGGTAGATACCAAAGCCAAGTTTCAATTCTAAAGTGTGGCTCTACAATGTGAGCCCGTATGTACTATCCTCTGCTATCGCTCATGAACAAAAAAGAAAAGGAAGGTGGCATTTCAAGCAAATCAGTGTATTTGCAAAGCGTAAGTATTCAAACACACTTGTAATACTGTGCTGTCGTGGAACCTGTACTCTAACACACAATCCCTGGATTAAACAGGCAGTAATATCCAGGTGGTAAAATCATTCTTTTGTTTAATAGAGATTCGTATAAAGGGCAGAACTGAGAAGCAAAAATGAAGAAAACAAGGGGGTAAAATGAGAAAACTGGCAGGAATTTCTGCTGGAGCATCAAGGATGGTTATTCCTGGCTGGGCGAGGCTGCTCACGCCTGTGATGCCAAGGTGGGCGGATCACCTGAGCTCAGGAGTTCCACACCAGCAGGAGCTGTAGCTAGTCCTTCTGTCTGGAAATAGCCAGGCATTGTAGTGGGGCCTGTAGTCCCAGCTACTTGGGAGGCTCAGACAAGAGGATCGCTTGAGCCCAGGAGTTTGAGGTTGCTGTGAGCTGTGATGCCACAGCACTCTACCGTGGGTGACAAAGTGAAACTCTGTCTCAAAAACAAAAATATGGATGGTTATTCCCCAACATACGTGGTGACTCGAGAGCCCTTGAGAACCAGACATCTTTGCTTCCCAACATACCCTCCTCCTTCTCCCTGCCCCTCGGAAGATGAAAATGGCCTCAGGCCCCCAAGAATGATAACCTGGGGCTCTGGTTGATTTCCTCCTCGTCCCTTCCTATTCTGATTTCTAATAATAATGGAGCACTTACCACGCCTATTGACCTGTCATGGGGCTACTGATTCTGTGAAGGAAACAAAAGACAACAATTCTGATGCAGAGGATAATTGAAAGCAGTTCTGGAAGGCTAAAGAGAAAGAATGAGAGAAAAGAAGACAAATAGACCTAGCCTCCTGCAATGGTTGTCCTTCTAAAAGATGAAGCTGGACCTTCTGAAGATATTCCACAGGTTCACCTGCGCTCATGGAAAGAAACCAAGCAGTGGAGCCCCAGGGAGGCGGTTTTCTCCCCTCACGGAGAGCACTGGAGCCCCCGTGCTCACACTCGGCCCAGCCACATGAGGAACGTGCTTCATTCCCAAGCAGCGTATAGCAGAGACTTGAGAGTCTGCCAAGCCTTATGAAGTCCTCCGAATGCTTCCCTCTTCTGTTGATATATATGAGAGTGAATTCTCATTCTCTTTATGAAGCTGGGAACGTATCGCTAACGTCTTTGAATTTCTGGGTAAGAAAATGAATGGTTTAGGGGCACTGGTGATGTTTTCATCTCTTCCTGCTGCTGCTTCTAGTAAGAGACGGACTGCAGCTCATAAGACTGGCAAGACAGTGTTGGCAGGGCACCAGTCAGCCTCATCGAGTGCTTTATTATTTTCAATTGAATTGTGAAAGGAAGGAGAAAAGGACTCAGATAAAACTGTAAAACCATATTAGATGCTGTGGAGTACAAAGGGGAAAGTGCAGAAAGAAAAATAGTGGAGGATTTGCCTGGCAATTTTCAGAAGACACAGAGGAATGGGCTGGGGACAATGTTAATATTCTCAGTTGTCCATATACCAACAAAGAGGGGATGAAAGTCATCCAACTGAACGTTAAAAACTGAGCAAGTTTGGTAAAAAATGATGGCGCCCATCCCATGAGGATTTGTTGAGATGTGATTTCAGACTAAAGCATGGCAATGCAAAGGTGGATATTGTTTGAAATAAGTAGGTCTAATGAGAGGGTGGGGAAGGAGCAATGCATGTCAGAAAAATAACGTAATGCACAGAAGTGAACAGAGCTGAAGGGGAAGCCCAGAGGACCATAAACGGCATCCTGGGACCCGATCAGAGACGGTGTTATCAGATGGTTGACATGAACAGCAAGACAGAGGAGTGGCAAAAGCGTTTATAGACTGTGCAACCCCACTTGTAGATGCAAAAAGTTGGGAATATTACTGAATTGCCTTATTGGAAATTTAACCTCACAAAAGAGGGAGGAGTTGGGAGGGGACTTGTTGCCTTGGCTGATTTCTGACTCCTTTAAAAGTCTGCTTGAGAAAAGTGGCAGCTAAAGGAATCCTGAAGCTTATGACCTTGACTCATTTTGTACAAAAGCCAAAGTATGTCAACAAAACATGTGTGACACCTAATATTCTGAAATTTAAAACTACATGTATAGATGTATGTATGTACACCCTGGATATAAAGAAATCTTGAGGGAAAGTAACCATCCCTTATTAATTTAGAGTTCATTAAAGGAAGGAAAGGAGATCTGAGCTTAGATATTCAACTATCCTACCTTTAGTAAATCTAATTTCAGGAAATTCAGAGGAAAAAAATAGATACAATCTCATCGTCTGCAACTCTAACATGAAGATTGATCAAGAACAATAAGAAGCCGACAAGTAGAAATTTGATGACATAATTACTGAGTTTCCCGAGGAGTAAGAAAAAGGTTTTGCAATTAGAAAACGCTCTGCTCCACGCTCCTGTGAGAAAAGACAGATCACAATACCAGAGATGAACGTAGAAGGGTGGCATCAAGATTTAAGGACGGGTCAGAAGCACAAAAGCCTCAAGCAGTCTGAATTTGGAGAAAATATTAGGAAACAGAAATGTATTTTGTCTATTAAAAGTAAAAAGGAGGAAACATACCCACTACTTAGAGAAGGTGCTAAACTGTTAAATTACGAATAGAGAGAAGAACTGTTCGGCTCTCATTATCTTTCTAGAATCTGTGTAGAAAACGCTCCTGGAACTGAAAAGTACAGGAAAACATATTTGAGAGTTAAAGCCGAAGACAGCTAAGGACATCGTAAAAGTACACATAGCTTTATTAAATGAATTTAAATCCAAAGTGTCCAAGTTGCTGCTTTAACGCCTAAGCCCACCCCATAGAAAAAAAATATATATAGTGATCAGGGTCACAGAGCTGTCCTGAACCAACCTTGGTCCCGCCAATCCCTACCCGTCTGTCTCTGTCACTAATAGTCTCTCCACCACCACACCCTCTCTCACCACTTCAGTTCCAAGACTCCCACTGGCTTCCAACAATCTGTTGGTTTACTTGCTTCTGTCACCCTCTCTGGCCAATCTACTACTTCCTTTCCTGGATCATAGCTTATCTCTGCCTTCCCATCTCAGCATATTCCAGCTGCGTCCTCAGGTACTAGGGTTCTATTGCACTTCATTCAAAGCCCCCTTTTTTAACTGTACAGTACCCTTCCTTATCTCCTAGGCCAGAGAATATGATATATGTAGGATATCAAAAATAAATTGCATGCTGTATTTTTGAAAGCATTTTTGTATGAGATCACTGTACCACACTGCTGAAAAATAAATGTTGCTCCAGGTTCTTTAAAAAAGGAAAAGGTACATGTGGTAGGCGTAGGAGAGAAAAGGTGGAAATAGACCAGAAAGATTGAGACTTAACCCCAGAGGACTTCTACAAAGATCATTAAACTTTTGACTTGGGACCATTAATAAAGGAAGAAATTATTATGAATTAGCATAAATTCAGTGAGAACAAACCAAATTATCTCATTTCCTATTTGATAGGTGTATTAGGCAAGGAACGAACATGGTGTAAAAATACATGACATTGGTGATGGTACAGATAAGAAAACAGTTAAGTGATTAAACAGCTGCAGCCAAATAATTTAAATGTTGACTTTCTCTAGCTTATGAGTTGTAGTGATTGCCCACAGCACTCAGTCCTTGGTCTTGGCATCTGAAGGACACTTATGCCTTTGAAGGGCGCTTATTTACAGGAATTGGAGAAAGAACAGACTGTCCCCAACTTATGAGGGTTCATCTTTCAACTTTTCTAGTTTAGAGTGGAATGAAAGTGACGTGCATGTTGTAGAAAGCAGTTCAATGTATGCTAATCAAATGCAAAGACCCGAAACTGGAAAAAATAGTTAATGTGTCAGATAAATGTCACAATTTGAAGATACTGTAATCAGCTACATAAAATAGGTCAAAACTAATGTATTTATATGAATCACATCAAATTAAGTATGAAACATCAGGGATGAGATCAGGGCCCTCTACTTCTTCACTCTTTGGTCCCCACATTTACATTGAAGAGAAATAGTGATTGGTCTTTCAAAAAGAAAAAAAAATTTTTTTTTTTAAACAGAGCCTCAAGCTGTTGCCCTGGGTAGAGGTCCATGGCTTCAGAGCTCACAGCAACCTCCAACTCCTGGGCTTCAGCGAGTCTCTTGCCTCCGCCTCCCAAGTAGCTGAGACAACAGGCGCCTACCACAATGCCCAGCTATTTTTTGATTTTAGTTGGTCATTACTGTTTGGCAGGCTGGGGCTGGATTCGAACCCACCAGCTCTGGTGGCTGGTGCCTTACCCACTTGAGCTACAGGCACTGAGCCAAAAAGGTATTCCAAACAGGTAATTAATTGACAAAGATGTGATTCTGGAATTCTGTAATATTTTGCAACATTAATTTCATGAACACCTACATCAAAATCAGACTTATCCTCTGTAATTTAAAGGATTTAGCATTGCTTCCTCCGAATAAATATCCACCCAATATTTCCATCACTCGGGGATGGTGAGGGCAGATTGCTCAACTTTTGTACACCAACAACCTATGCGGAATAATGAATGTGGGTTCCCTAATCTCCACAGATGTGTGTCCAAGAGGGACTAGATGGGCCATATGTGCTTTCCTCATCAGATGCATCTTTCCACACACTTCAAATACCAGGACATATTCTCAAGGGTATTCATAAGCTGTTAGTGCTACCTGGAGGCATTGGGTTTTAAGCAAATGTCCACATTTTCAGCCACATGGAATGATAATTCAGTTTTCTTCATACTCTTTTCTAAAAAGATGTAAAATAGTTGTCATTCGTTTGTCCTTTCCCGGATAAAAAACAAATACAACTTTCTTAAGGAGCTATGATGAATGAGGGGTAAATTTTTAACACCATGTGCTAATAACTTCTAGGCACTCCAAAGTTTTCATTTCATTTGGTTTCACATTAAACAATGTTTTAATAAATTATAACAGCAAATCACCAATATAAATCAAAAGGCATATTTAATGTACACAGAATGTGGCCTTGTTCTTTTCAATAAAATCTCTTTGACACATACATTGTTTCATTTAGATGTGCCTTATAGGCTTGATGACTGTCCAGGGAGTTTCCTGTTTAATCATCTTTTGAATATTTACTGGTGGTTTCAGTCATTATGATCTGATTCAGTGAAACAACTGTTTAGGCTTAGTTATTTGCTAGCTTGAAAAAATTAGTTTCTATCACAAACAAATAGCCTTTTATAACCAGCTAGTAACCACGTGCATTTACTCTCTTAAAATATTATTTAGAAATATTAAACATGTCTAGATACTTTGACTATGATTATTTTGTACTTAAAATACTCATTAATAAACATGTTCAGTAAACTAGCAATTTCCCCACCCATGTATCAGCCTCCTACTATACTGTATGTTTACTATGTAGATATACAAAAGATATATTTATTTCCACAAATATTTGAATGCCCATTATGTTTTAATGATCTGCAGGAACAAAATACACCATGTGAGACAACAAGATGAATAACTCTGCTAAGAACTATAACTATAATAAGCTAAATGTAGAAGATTTCTACATCATGAAATAGAATTTGCTAACTAGAGAATAACAATGATTCTGCATAGCACAGTGTAAATGACCTCCATCTCTGAAGTCAGACAACCCTGGTCTGAAACCTTGCTTCATCATTTATTAAATTTTATACCTTAAATCTCATTCACCTCATTATCTATAAAATACATGAGGTCTAAGTGAGAAAATGTTTAAAAATTATGGCATAGGCCCAAGATGTCTTAGGGGACTCCAAAGTTATCTATTACCATTAGTTCCACATAACAGACAAAACACAATTGGCCATCACGAAATACAAAAAGAAAGAGGATGGAGACTTGGGGTTAGGAAAAGGAGGAGAAAAAAAGGGAGATAGTGAGAAAAGAAATGCAAGAGGAAGAAAGGGAGAGATTTTTATCTTCACATTTGGTTATGAAAGGGGAAAGAAGGATTGAGGAAATTCCATGAACCAGTGGTGTTTAAGATGTCTTTAAAGAATGCATAGGATGCTTAAAAGTAGAGATAGAAAGGAAAAGTATGTCAGACAAGGAACTCAACATAAAATTAGGCCTCAGATGGGTCAGTGGAAAAGTGCGTCCTCCAGTGTAGCTGAGGTGCACAGTGTTTGGAAGTGAGAAATAAGATAGAAAAAGACACATTGGCAGAAAGCCTTAAGTGCCAGCCTGTTGAGCCTATATTTAATTCAACAGATTTTTTAGTAAGAGAGTGAGAAATATAGTCTGTGCCTTACAGCCTAGACGAGAGTAACAATATTGCACAAGGTAGAGTGGGAAAGGAAAAGGGAAGGATGAAACTTATCAAAGAGGCTTTTACACCTGCATTAAAAATAATGAGAAACTAATTAATAATGGTTATAGATGGTAGTGGATGTAGACAGAGGATTCAAAAGATACTATAAATCCAGAACTCAGAAGACTTGGCAAGAGATGTGATATGGGAGCAAGGAGAAATTTATATGAAACATAACTATGAAATTCTAAGCCTCCACAACTGGAAAAATCCTAGTGCTGTTCACACAGCTACAGAAGCACAAAAGAAGGTCCAGTTTTGTGTTGCTGGTGTTAAGCTCACTGAGTGGTGAACTTACGGTACCTATTCCCACTGACAGAACTCATCGTGAAGCTGGTAAATGTAGATTGGGAGTTTGGGAGAGCAATTCAGGATGCACGTATTGATTCAGACATCCAAGTCCCCCCTACAAATAGATTTCAGTATAGTTGAAATAGTAACTTCAATATACTGAAAAGAAAAAAAAAAGGAAGGTAGTATTGGAAGTTTTCTATCATCTTACCACCTTGAGAGCTCATAAAGGTACTGTGTAAAGTTGTAACTTTGTCTCAGTTTGAAAGTACATGGTAGTAAGCATATTGTCATTTAGAGCTCAAATAGAAAATAAAAGTAAAGAAAGGCAACCAAGGTCATAAAAAGAAGAACAGAAAATAAAATACCAAAGAGAATACTGGAGAATCATTTTAAGTAAGAGTCAAACCTCCTTGAACATGGACCTTGAATTTAAACAAAAGATTCTCATTTTAATAGTTAAAAACAAAAGCAAAAATCTTGACAGCATACTAATTTGACAAACATTATTACATTCTTCTGTTTTGTTTTATGAAGCAAAGTCTCTTATTGTTGATGAAACATCTTCTGTGTTTCACATATTAAACACGCTTCCAATTAATATAAAGAACAAAGCGATGTGTAACCACATGAAAGATCTTCAGTAGTGAGTGAAGAAAATTCTAGTTCTTTAAAAGGAACAAGAGCATCTGATTTAACTATTGGATCAACCTAATTAGCATAAATTAGAATTTTTAAATAAAGAAATATACTCTTCAAAACACGACAGGTGAGTGTACTATTAAAGCATTTTTCTAAATGAAAATCTGGCATCCAAATACAATGATGTAAATGCATGGCTTTCACACTTTTATTCCCCTCACTCTTAGCAATTTAAAGTTTTCTAGTGTAAGTGCTTTACCCTTTGTCACTTTACATTACTTATAAATCCTTCAAGGTCCAAAAGTGAGAAAAAGTAAGCCACGACAATCAAAAGGGTGTCATTTCTTCTTTCTGTCTACAGGAACATTGTTTCCAATTCTCCAGTAGAAAACCTAGTGAATGCAATTAATTATTTCCTGTGTTCTAAGCCAGGGGTGCATATGGCCCATCTTTCAGAAGACAGAAATATTTAAGCTACAATTATCGTGGAAAGCTTACGTATGAGAAATACTACACCTGAAGTCTCCTCCATTAACACAATGCAACATTATATAAAAACAGGAAATTTTGACTGATAGCACGTATTACATAGAAATGTTTTAAAGCGAGCTCTGTAAATACCTCATTGTCTGTCTTTCAGGATGTCATAGGCAGAGCCCTGCAGTACCTCGGGACATACGGGGACTTGAGCAACGTCGAGCAAGTTGTGGCTACCATCGATGAAGAAATGTGTATCAACTGTGGGAAATGCTACATGACCTGCAATGACTCTGGCTACCAGGTAAGAATTATGCTGCAGTTAGGATGCTGGGATGTGAGTCTCTGGGTTTCACACTGGAAACTGTTGAAACTGACCTATGAGAGAATATTATTTTCATTACCTTTTAAGCTGTAAGAAACTAGAGAATATTATTTTCAGTACCTTTTTAAGCTATGAAGAAACATAATAAAGGAGGCATTATTAACGGGATTTTCTCCATAAATCATAAAACACCCCAAATTTGAAACGGAGTTTATGCACTGCATTCTACCAAGGGGCA
>CAUYON010061546.1:0-30467 GCA_963573935.1 Arctocebus calabarensis
TAGTCCCAGCTACTTGGGAGGCAGAGGCAGGAGACTCACTTGAGCCCAGGAATTGGAGGTTGCTGTGAGCTGTGATGCCATAGCACTCTATCCAGGGTGATAGCTGGAGGCTCTGTCTCAAAAAAAAAAAAAAAAAAAAGAGAGAGAGATTTATAGTTAAAATTTGAATTTTATTTATTAGATTCCTGTGGGGGGGGTCACATCTTCTGGAGTGAGAACCCACTGCTCTGTTCGGGTGGGGCATGCACTTAGCATCCACCAGCTCTATTAGCTTTTTTTGCCACCCGTTTGCCCCAACTGTGGGAATTTGTGTTGTGCTCTAAATTGATCCATATACATCTTTAGTGATATCTCCTGTTTATTCCAGGACTGCTAAGTAAGACTCTAAGGCCATGTCTGGGCTTGGCACATGAGTTATGATAGGTTGCTGGTGGGCACAGAGGAGCAGGTGATAGCACGCTCCCTGTATCTGCCCTGTGTGACTAGGTAGATCTCTGGCATCACCCTGTCTTCATCAGGCCTCTAGATAGGATGTAGCCTGCTTCTTAGAGCACTTTCTCTACAGATATTCTCAAAATATGGGAATGCTCATTTCATCTCAAAACCTCTGAACAAAATCTTCCATATATAATCTCATGGGCGCTCTAGAAATCCTGACATGCCCACTTTTTTCTTTTTTGAGAACACTCAACCACTTTACAAGCATCTCTTGGTATAGCTCAGAGCTCCAAATAAATTTAAGGGACTGCATTGATAAACTGTAGGACATGTTTTAAGACAGCATGTGAAACGATAGCATCTATTATCCATCCGTCAATCCTGTATCTATCTATCTACCCACCCATCAATTCTTTCAGCCATTTTCTAGCACTCCCGGCTGCTTCTCTGTGTGGGTTTCACATCCTCATCATGCTTCTCTCCTACTGCCCCTTGGCCAGCCCTTCCAATTCAGTGGAGGCCAGTATGTAACCAACACTTTCACACAAAATGGCCTGCCAGAAGTCCAGGGGTGGGAACCACGGTGAGCTGCTTTTCAAAGGTCTCCAATTCTTAAATGCAACACTTTTGGTACTTTTAAGGATTCAGTTATTGGAACCACAAGGACCCTTAAGAAAAATGCTTGGAGCCAGCTGGTCCCCGCCATCATTCAAACCCAAAGGGAGGAGCTCGGCGGGTGAGGAACTGCTCCTTGGATGCCTTGAAGTTGCTTGTATTTCAAAAGAATTCAGCTTACCACCACTGTGGCTTTTAGTCTCTCTAATAAAGCAGTTTTTAAAAAGCTAAAAACATAATCTGCCTTTTAAATCTGCTCTTCCTGCTGAGTCTAAATGGGGTTGCAGCAAAATGCCTGGCCGGCATTAGAGTTCTCTGAAGTCAATCAGCTGAAATGGGGTTGCTTGGGGGTTTGAAATATATTTGAAAACACTCCAGGGGTGGTGCAAAATAACTGAACAAAGGAAAATTACACGAAAGGAAGAAGCAGGTGGAGGTTTATAAGGCTAAAGAATCACTTGTGTATTTGGGCAACATTAGAAACTGAGACGGGGATGCTGACCTTAGAAGTTCATCTATCTGATCATAAAACTGTTTTTCATTTTTGGCATTAGAAAAAAGATTATGTTAGTGAACATGGCTTCACACACACAGTCTGAAATAGCCCAGAATATGTAGTATCCCTGGAGAAATACCCAAGTGTTTGAAGAGGAACCCAAGCAAACCCAAGCTAAAACAATGTAACAGGCAAGGATGGCCATTGCAACAATGTTTTCTCAGCAGCTTAGAGCAGAGCAGCGCGATAAATTTCTTCATCCTAATGAAAAGGTGGAGGAGTTCTCTGACAAGTAGACTTTTTGGGAAGGCAAACTCTAGTTTTCTATTACATCCCACGAAAAAAAAATCAAGGTAAAAATTACCATGGGGAAAAATCTGTTATGGATAGACTTAATTTTTTTTATGAAGATAGAATCAAGACTGTTACATGCAGCACATTGTATGGTTAATAGTTTCTTGATCAAAGTTGCCTAGAAAGACCTACAGGGAAATAAATGTAAATTGCGGGTTACTCAATACAATTGTTACTCAATAATACAACCTATCTGAAAGGGGGCAAATTTGGATGACCCCTAGAAGGACATCTCCCTAAGGCATTAAGAAGGGGGGGCAGAGAGCAAAAACAGTTTGCCATGAAATTTGCTGGTTGGATTATATGAGCTGCTTTAAAATTTTATTTGGCCAAACAAAAAATTCGACACTTACAAGACAGGATAATAATTTAGCAGCGTAAAATACACTGCCAAAAAAATAAATCTCCTTCCAAGAGGTTCTTTGACATTGCCTTCCCCGTATTGTTACTCCATATGGAATATATACAGTGGCTAGAGTTGCCAGAAGTGCTTGTTCTCTTTGTCGGATGATGAATTAGAGGCATAAACTTGAAAATACAGCTTCTGCCAGCACACAATTGCTTGTTATCCTTTGAAGGCCAATGTGTGTGCTGAAAGAAATGCCTCAGAACACTTGAGAAGGTGGATGCATATGAGTAAATTGCAAGGGATTGAGGCATTGGTTTGGATAAGAATGGAAAAATTCAGATGCTTAGCCAAGGCAGTTCCAAATTACTTTGATCTGGATATCTCAGGAGAACGAAGTTGTGCCATTCCAGCATTCTCTGGTTTTGGCCAGGCCAAGTATATAGTAAAGAAATAAATACAAAATAAAACCAAAAGTTTTTAATGGATTTTTAGAACTTCCCCTTCTGGCTGCAAATGGGAGACAAAAGGCAAATAGATATTGTTTTAAAAATGCTAAGTCAGGCTTTTTCTAACCTCAAGAAAACATTGGGGTTTGATTAGGTTCAGATTTGGGGCAAGTTTCAGGATCGTGTTTGTTCTAGCAACTTCCTCCCCATCTCTGTGGAAAGTCTGATGGAGTCTGTTGTGGTTCTGGAAGCCGTACTCCGAAGGCTCTAGGCTGGGGCATCAGATGTGTCATTGGTGCCTTTGCCTACAGTGCCTTCAGTGTGTTCCTTGGACCTGCGCCTCCCCCAACCGCGAGAGCCTGCTTGTATCTGAGGCGAGTCCGGGCTCCTTCTTGTCCAGTCCTCATGGTAGAGCCTCCACCTCCAAGTATCTCCTGTGTGCTGCTCCCCCAGCTCCTGCAGATGGGGTCTGCTTCCATTTCTGCTGTCGGTTGAGCTTCGTTCCACTGCTCTCAGCCTTACTTTGGATCTAGGGATGTTTCTTATGCTCAATCAGCAAGTTCTTCTGGTTGTGTCATTCATTCGGTTCTGAAAGACTCTGCTATTTAGGACATATCTTCCAGAAGGAAAAATGGTGGTGTCTTCTGTAATATAAAAAGGTGATAGAGAGAAAAATCAATGTTTCGTGAGACTCTAATATACTCTAGGCACTGTACTAGAAGCTTTTTGTAGGTTCTCACTTGAACTTCACAATATGAGATAATGATATATAACTCATATTGTAAAGATCAAAAGAGATTATTCATGTATGATACTTAGCACAGGCGTGGCACAGAATAAGGACTCAATAAATGCTAGGTTTCTTTTTTTTATTACTTCTTAAATTCCTCCCTCTGAAGGAAGGAACTTATTAATTTGTGCCTTTTATTTAGGGTCTGTGATTATGCCTTACTATTTATAGGGCTCTATAAATGTTTGTTGAATGACTAAATGAATGAACTCTTGTCAGAAGTATCTTACTACTATTGCTGATTATCTGGTTAGCAAGATAAAATTTAAAAGATTAATTTATGTTTCTTTATAAAACCATAGTTTTGAAGAAAAATCTGACATCAAAATTGTCCAGGTTAAAGCAACAATTTTTCCCTTATTTCATCTTTGTTTCTTTAGCTTTATCTTATGTTATTAGTCTTGAACTTTAATGAGCTACATACTTCTCATGCTTGAATGAAATACAAACATACTACTTAGATGTCATTGTTTGATAAATACAGCTAGAAAATGCAATGTTTTGCAGACATAGAAACTAGCTTAAAATCAAGCCATGGGAATACAAAAGTAAAAGTGTAAACAAGTTTACACTTTACAAGTTTATTGTTTAGGGGTAAAAAAAATTATAACCAAGAAAGCCAATATAGGCAACTGTTGCAGGAATAGCCATGATTTAGAATGCAATTTTCAACCATAAATGGGTAACATGGAGTAATGGAAGAGCTTGAATCTCTAATCCTTCACCTCTCTGGGCCTTTCTTTTCTCCTCTGTGAAATGAAATTATGTAAGGTGATCCTCAAGACCTACTAGCTCTAACACTAACACTACATGATTTTATTTAATAATAATAATTTTCAATTATATAGATCTTTCAATCTCTCAAGACTCTTTCATATTGCCCTATTTAATGCAGAGCTACTACATGACTAGGTAGCACGTAGAATATTTGAGGAAAGAGAAATGGAAAGGCTCAAATCTACATATTACTTAGAAAACGTGACTCACCTAAATGTATTGAATAATCACAAATGACAAAAATAAATTTAACTTCTTGCTGAGCCTTCCAGAATGTTAGGATGGAAAGACCTTGGAAACCATGCAGTCCCCTTCTTCATCATGAATGATGAAAGGTGAAAACAGGCCGAAGGTTCCTTGGCTTCAGGCTGATTGGGTCACATGGCATCAGTTTTGCCAAGTTGATTTCTTGCTTGATTATACTGACAGTGCCATGCAACCTGGTCTATCTCCTGGGTAAAACTGAGAAATGTAAGTATGAAGAAAGATATTAAAAGTTAAAGAAAGAAGACATTTTGTTAGAAAAATATCTGAGATAGATTTTGGCATAGTACCTTTTTTTTAACAAAGATTGTGGTTCTTTTGTCACCCCAACAATCAAGGAAAGCTCTAGTCTTTGTGTGTGTATTGTTTAGTGTTGACATCTTTACTTCTATTTGCTTGAAAATATGTGATGTTTCCAGTAGAATTCTGTTTGTCCTAATAAATTGCATATTACATGTACAAGTTTTGAAAAACTAATGTTATACTTGTTCTGAACTTATCCTCGAGAGAGGCAATGCCAGGGATTAGAACTTTTTAATCCTTAATTTGCTTTTGTGCTAGAAAACTAACCTAGTTTTTTATACTGACACTTAAAGTTTGAATGGTACATTAGTGTAATTTTCAAGATTTCAACATGAACATTTATTTCATATTTTTAAAAAAAGACTGCAAAATTACTTCTCTTTTGGGTGTGATACATTTTCATTGCAGCTTGGAGTTTTTGTTTAAAAGATCCTTTGTAGAATTCATATGCTAAATATGAAACTAGGTAAGTGTCAAACTTTGTAAAAACATAAAGAAATTAGTGTTTGCCATTTTATAGCATTTTGAAGCAGGAATCCAGCAGCACACATTTGAATACTAAAAATTTTACAGTGGTGTTAATGCAAGAGACATTTATCGACTCTCTGGAATTAACACATCCCCACAGTAGGTACTATGAGAGATGGTTTCTACTTAGAAGCTTATTATGGTCTACTGATCGAGAGCCAACAAGATTTTCTGTCAAGGGGGCAAATATAAATATTTTCAGCTATGCAGGCCATATGATCTCTGTACTCAGATCTGCTACTGAAGAAGGAGAGCAACCACAGGTAACACACAGAAGGATGAGTGTGGCCGTAATCTAGTAAGACTTTATGAATGGACACAGAAATCTGAATTCCAAGTAATTTTCATGTGTTGCAAAATATTATTATTTTGAATTTTCAACCATTGAAAAAGGTAAAATATCATTCTTAGCTTGTAGGCCACACAAAAACAGGCAGTGGGCCAAATGTGGCCTTAGATCATATTTTACCAACCCTATAGTAGATGTGCATTTAAGACAAAATAGAACAGATAGAATAACATGCTATGATGGCGGGAACAGATGGCATGGGAGCACAAAATCAGAGTTTAATTAAGAAGGGCAGTATTGATGATATCTTATGATTCATTTTATTTAATTTTTTATGAAATAAGAGTCATACAGCATAAAAGTAACCATTTAAAAACAAACAACGAGTCGCATTTAGTACTTCCATAATGTTGTGCAACTGCCACCTTTATCTGGCTCCAAAAACATTTCATTAGATGAAATTATTCCAGAAGGAAATCTATACCCAGTTAGCAGCTACTTCATACTCCCCTCTCTCTCCACCCCCTGGCAACCACCAGGCTGCATTCTGTCTCTAGGAAATTGACTATGCTGGGTATTTCATCTAAATAGAACCATACTGTATGTGTTCTTTTGTGTCTGACTTCTTTCATTTAGTGTAAAGTTTACTGGGTTCATTGATATGGTAGCACGTATCAATACTTCCTTTTTTCTGTCTGAATTATATTCCATTATGTGTGGAATACAATTATATTCCATTATTTCACGATTTATTTGCCCATTCATGAGTTGATAGACATTTGGCTTTTCTGAGTGGTTCTCCTATGAACATGCATGTGTTACGTATGTAATTGCTTTCAATTGTTTTGGATATAGAACTAGAAACAGAATTGCTGAGTCATGTGGTAATTCAAGGTTTAACTTTTTAGGAAATTGCCAAGGTGTTGTCTATGATAGGTAAACCATTTTACATTCCCTCTCAACGTGTGAAAGTTTCATTTTCCCCACATTCACACCAACATTTGTTATTTTGCACATCCCTAATGACTAGTGATGTTGGGCACCTTTTCACCAACTTGTTGGTCATTTGTATATTTTCTTTGAAGGAACATCGAAGTTCTTCAGCCATTCTAAAATCAAGCTTGTTTGCTCTTCTGTTGTTGAGTTGTAAGTTCTTTATACATTCTGGATACCAAACCCACAGATATATACCTTGAAATTTTTTTTTCTATTCTCTAGGTTGTCTTTTCACATTCTTTTTTATTCTTTATTTCAGGTTAAGGTGAGAGTACAAACAACAAAGTTGCAATGTTTGCATTTTTTAGGTAGAGTTCCTCTTTCACATTATTTCTCAGAAAAAGTTTTATTTTGTTTTTAATAGAACAATAATTGTACCTATTTATGGGGTACACATGATGTTTCAATATATGTAAACACAGTGTGATGATCTAATCAGGGTAATTAGTATATTTCACCACCCCCTAATATTTATCGCTTCTTTATGCTGAGAGCATAAAGAATTTATTCAAAATCTTCTCTTCCATTTTAAGATGTATCGTTAACTATAATCCCCCTACTGTGCACTAGAACACTAGAATTTATTCCTCCTGTAACTTTCACCTGCTGATCAACATCTCCTCAGCATCTGGTAACCACTATTCTACTCCCTATCTCTACGAGATGAACTCTTTTAGATCCCACATAGGAGTGAGATTATTCGATATTTGTCCTTCCGTGTTTGGCTTATTTTACTTAACATAATTTCACTTTTTGTTATTGTTGTTGAAGTTTTTGGCTGGGGCTAGGTTTGAACCCACCACCTCCAGTATATGGGGCCAGCGCCCTACTCCTTAAGCTATAGGCACTGCCTGACATTTCACTTTTTTAGGACTGAATATTATTCTGTTGTGTATATGTACCACATTTTTTGATCCATTCATCTACTGAAGTACACTTAGGTTGGTTCTTGTCATGGCTAGTGTAAATAGTGTGCAATAAACATGGAGTGCAGAGATATCTTCAACACACTGATGCATTTTCTTTGGCTGTATATACCTGATGGTGGGATTCTTGAATCATATGGTAGCTCTATTTTTGATTTTTGGAAGAACTACCATACTGTTGTCCATAATGGCTGTGCTAATTTACACCCCCACCAACAGTGTCCACGAGTTCTTTTTTCTGTACATCCTTGTCAGCATTTATTACTTTTTGTCTTTTTGATAAAAGCCATTCTAACTGGGATGAGATGATGCCTCATTGTGGGTTCAGTTTGCATTTCCCTAATGATTAGCAATGGTCAGCTGTTGTTCATATACCTGTTGTGCATTTGTTTATCTTCTTTTGAGAAATGTCTATTCAGGTCTTTTGACCATTTTGACATTGGATTATTTGTTTTTTTTTTTTACCTCCCCCCCCGTTGGGTTATTTGAATTCCTTATACGCATATATTATGATGCATAGTTTATAAATATTTTCTCTCATTCTGTAGTTCATCTTTTTGCTCTACTGATTATTTCCTGTGCTGTGTAGAAGCTTTTTAGTTTGACATAATTCTCGTTTGTCTATTTGTGTTTTAGTTGCCTGTGCTTTTGTCATTCTATCCAAAAAGTCTTTGCCCAGAGTAGCATCATGAAGTGTTTTCCCTGTGTTTTCTTTTAGTAGTTGCATAGTTTGGGATTAAATCTTTAATCCATTCTGAATTGATATTTTTGTACATGGTAAGAGAAAGAGGTCTAGTTTCATTTTTCTGCATGTGGACATCCAGCTTTCTCAGCACCATTTATTGAGGAGACTCTTGTTTCCCCAATGTGTGTGTTCTTGGTGTCTTTGTTAACAATCAACTGACTGTAATCGCATGGATGTATTTCGGGGTTCTCTATTCTGTTCTGTTGGTCTATGTATCTGTTTTTATGCTAGTACCATGCTAGATTTATAGTATGTTTGAAGTCAGGCAGTGTGATGTCGCCAGCTTTGTTTTCTGTGCTCAAGATTGCTTTGGTTCTATATGAATTAAAATTTTTTTTTTTTACTTATGTGGAGAATATCATTGGCATTTTAAGAGGTATTGCATCGAACCCACAGAGTTCTTTGGGCAATATGTAGTCTTTTCACCTTTTAAATGATGTCCTTTAATATACAAAGATTTTTAATTTTGACAAAACCCAATTTTTTCTTTCTTTCAAACTTAGGTACATATTCCTCAGAAATTCATTTTCAGTGGATCATATTATTAACAAAGAGCATGAAAACCACATCACTAAATTTATGTGTTATCTGGTTAGGATCTAAGAGAATTTGATTGAGATCCTAATAACCAACGTTTGTGGAGAATTTACTACATGCCAGGTCTGTGCTAAGTACTTAACGTGCATTATCTTATTTAATTCTCGTAGCACCAGCCACTAGGCACAGGGATGTTCATTGACTTTGCAAGGTCACAACAACTGTCACATGGAAATGGCAGCATCAAACCTGGGCAGCCTGGCTCCACCACCTCATAACCTTTTCCGATTTTGCTTTGAATGTTTAAGTTTGAACAGTCCGTCTTGTGGTATGTATATAAACTGGAGTCTAATGTCATCAACTTGGTTGACATATAAGGGAATAGGAAATTGAGTCTGGCATTTTAGAAACACCTGATCTAGGGAAAACCAAATCACACCAGGTCTTTCAACGTAATAAGAAAAATAAGGAAAAGCTCTGGTTGTATCAGTTCTTTTTTTCAAATTGTTTCTATGATTAGATAATGCCTCTGAATAATAAATAAAAATGAGTAGAAATGAAAATATATGTGGCAGTACTTTGAAATATATTATTTTGTTTGAACTTTGAGAAAGAGGCACAAATATTTCAATTTTGCTAAAGAATTAGTTTCAAAAGGTGAGATTAGTCCATGAGTCCCAGTGTAGATAGGAGCACAGTTTTGAACACTGCGTCCCACAATCTAAATTATTGAGCATATTCAGTGGCACCTGTGATCCCAACAGATCTTTCTATCTTTATCTCCTTTACTTTTATTATTGTTAGTCAGGGTAGACTAGACTTTTCCCTACAGTCTCATGGCTTTGTTTTCTATGTCCCTTCTGTGTACAATTGTCTTTCCCACATGTCTACTAACTATTCTTTTTTTTATTTATTTTATTTTTTCTAGAGCAGAGTCTCACTTTGTCACCCTCAATAGAATGCTATGGCATCACAGCTCACAGCAACGTCCAGCTCTTGGGCTTAGGCGATTCTCTTGCCTCAGCCTCCTGAGTAGCTGGGACTACAGGCGCCGGCCACAATGTCTGGCTTTTGTTGTTATTGTTGTTGTTGTTGTTGCAGTTTGGCCAGGGTCAGGTTTGAACCTGCCACCCTTGGTATATGGGGCTAGTGCCCTACTCACTGAGTCACAGGCACCACCCAACTACTAACTATTCTTCAATGTCTAACCGAAATACCAACTTACCCTTTAAATTTTCTCTGATCCTCCCAACAAGGATTCTTTCTTCATTCTGAGCTTTCATTACATGCTCTATCTTCAACTTTCCATTTGGCTGTATTTGTATTATGAAGTGCAAATTTTCTTTTTCCTACTAGACCAGAGTTTTCTTGTGTCTGGTTTTTATTTTAAGCATTTTGTTTCCTTCACAGCATCTAGTCCTGTGCATTACTTCTAGTGGTTCTCTAGAACTAAGACAGCTTCATCAGTGAGAGCCAGGCTCTCCTCTAAACACTGGGATTCAGTCCATGTTAGTAAGAACTATCATCAGTGCAGTTTAGGAGAATAAATTATTCTAGTTGTATAAATGAAGACTGCACTAAAGTATAACGTGTACTCATTTATTAATTCATGCAACAACTACTTGATAATTATGGATAAACAACAAATTCTTATTTCAAGGAGCTTATAATTGTGTGTGTGAATAAAAAAGAAAGAGATAGAGAAAGAAAAAGATACAATAAAATATATAATATACAATTTACAATGTACACTATAAAATATACAATATATAATATATAACATATAACATAAAATATAATATGTAATATATTACATATATATATCAGTTAGTAGTAAGTACTTGAAGAAAATTGAAACCAGGTTCAAGAGAGATACAGTGATGTTGGGAGGTGAGTAGTGGATAATCTGGACAGGAAAGCCTTTTTAGCTTGGTGTTCTGTTGGTATTCTCACCTTTTGGCAAAAGTGAGAGAGATTGCTAAAACAAGAATCGGAGTTGTTCCTCCATCTGTTCCTCCCTTTCAACTTGCTGTCCTAGAATTCATCCTTCCTTGCCCCTAATCTGTGGTCTGAACTACCTCAGGTCTAAGCCTCTTCCCAGGGCTGGCTCATCGGCACGTGATCTTGTGCTATTGTTCAGGGTCCTGTGCTCAAAAGTGCCTCATACTCGGTTTATTGTTCTGCTGTCTGTACAAATTCTTAATAATTTTCTCTTGGAACTTGTGTTTCATTAATGCAGTGTGATGGGTCAAGGAAGCTTGCCTTTGACCACAGGAGATAAGTGCAATCTATTTCCTCCATGCTCCCAGATGCCCCACTTGCAGATAGCATCCACAGTGCTGCAGATGTACGGAATTCTGGCGAGCCCACGATGCACAGGAGTTCACAAAACTCAAAGAAAGTACAAGGTGAGCAGATTTCATCTAGGTCTGTGTAGTGGAGATGGGGGAAGAAATGCTAATAGTCCCCGAAGACTGCACTTTCTCAAAGCAGAATTTGTTTAAAAAACACAGGAAGAGGCTCGGCGCCTCTGGCTCAAGCGGCTAAGGCGCCAGCCACATACACCTGTGCTGGTGGGTTCGAATCCAGCCCTGACCCGCCAAACAACAGTGACAGCTGCAACCAAAAAATGGCCGGGTGTTGTGGCGGGTGCCTGTAGTCCCAGCTACTTGGGAGGAAGAGGCAGGAGACTCGCTTGAGCCCAGGAATTGGAGGTTGCTGTGAGCTGTGATGCTATGGCACTCTACCCAGGGCGACAACTTGAGGCTCTGTCTCAAAAAAAAAAATATATATATATATATATATATATAAAGAATACAATCATGTTTTAAAAAACAAACACATGACCAGGAAATACTATCATATCTTCTTTTATTTCTTCCCTGAATTAGTCAGTCAGTTATGCAGAGAATAACAGAGAAGGAAAGGGACACACAGGGCCATCTTTTCCCATTTGGTCTTTCTTGATCAGTAAGCTGAAGGTAGAGCATGTTGGTAGAATTCATACATATGGAGAAGTAAAAAACAACTGAGTTAGTTTTGTGCAGCATTTCTACTGTTTTGGCAAGAACAAAACACATGTGCATGAATTAGCTACTTAAACTGCTAAAAGTGTCTCATAATTAGCATAGTCTGGTTTTGTTGTTGTTGTTGTTTTTAAAGAGACAGAGTCTTATTTTGTCACTCTTGGTAGAGTGCTATGGAGTCACAGCTCACAGCAACCTCCAGCTCGTGGGCTTAGGTGATTCTCTTGTTTCAGCCTCGCAAGTAGCTGGGACTACAGGCACCCCCCACAACGCCCGCCCATATTTTTGTTGCAGTTTGACAGGGGCCAGGTTTGAACCTGCCATCCTCGGTATATAGGGCCGGCGCCCTACTCACTGAGCCACAGGGACTGCCTGAGAGAATTGCTTAGGCCCAGGAGTCTTTTTTTGCAGTTTTTGGCCAGGGCAGGGTTTGAACCCACCACCTCTGGCATATGGGGCTGGTGCCCTACTCCTTGAGCCACAGGTGCAGCCCTAGCACGGTCCTTTTTTAATTTGAGTGGAGACAGTTGGCCCTTCATATTCACAGATTCTGCATTGTAGACTTAACCAAGGAATGAAAATATTTGGAAAAATAATTATATCTGTACTGAACATATACAGACTTTTCTTGTCAGTATTCCTAAATGGCATATAAATGGTATTTGGTGTTACTTGTAATCTAGAGAGAAAGTATAGTGGAGGATGTGCTGAGGCTATATGCAAATACTGCAGCATTATATATCAGAGACTTGGGCGTCTGTGGTGTTTGGCATCCTCAAGAAGTACTGAAACCTCCCACAGATACCGAGGGACAAATGTACTTTGGAATATCTCAAAATTAGTGCATGCTCTTAGAAATTAAAATGGTCCCTGAGAAACTCTACAGACATTATTACTTTCCTTTTTGGTAATAGATTCTTTGTTTCCTGACAATGCAAAAGTTGATCACCTTGATTTTGAAGATAATGAACTTTAATTCAGACTTAGTGTACTCTTAATTTCTTAATGCATCATTGAAAATGTAACTATAGGGAACATTTTTGTCTGCAGCATCTGTTAGGATATGCCCTTCTCCACTGGAGTAAATTCTACTTGGAACACGCCTGCATTCTAACCGCCTCCTTACTGCTCCCTAGAAGGAGGGGTGACTTAATCTCATTACTGAGTTTGGAAAGAGAAGCGGGCCAGGCAAAGCCGGCTCTTTCCTCTTGAGCGCACAGCCCCCGGCAGGAGCTCATCTTCTGCTTAGCTCCTTGGTTTACACAGGCAGTTTGCCCGTGTGATGTGGTCTCGCGGTCCAGACATTGGGTGGGTAAACCTTTCTAATTCTGGGGTCTGGTCCTATTAGGAAACTTGTGCTAGAAGCCATATTCTCTGATATCAACCACATTCTCTAATATAGTGTTTAATATAGTGTTACCTTTTGTTGATATTTTTAAAATATGGAGGTAATTTCCCTTGAGAGTACAGTCAAATCCAAATCAAATTCTATTAATTTAAAGTAAAGGTGATTTGGGCTCCCATCTACCATACCATTTTGTCTTACAATTTTATTTGGTTCAGAACTCAGGAGAGGAGAAGCGGGTGCTATTTACTTAGTCCCTGGCAAGTTTCAACAATGTCAACACTATCCCTTTTATTATTGGTAACGACTTCAGTAAATCTCCATGGTGAGGTGATAGTAGTTGCCTTCATTTTCATTTCTGCTTTTATGTTCCTTTTATAACCTGTGAAGTTGTTTTCTGCTCAAGCTTAGAGGAGTTTTTCCACAATATTCCCAAGGAGAAAGAAAAGGTGAGGTGAGTGAGCTCTTAAGCATGCCATGAAGAAGAGGGAGCAGTCTTGCTGACTAGTTTGTAAAACTCAGGACTTACACTTTCCTGTCCCAGACTTTAGGAAGAATGGGGAGACAGGAAACAGCAAACTGGTCCAGTGAAATATCCTAATCTGATCATCGCCCGATTCAGCAGGAAGCAGTTAGATCGAGTCTTCCCCTCTTTTCCCTAACAGCAGCAAGAGTTTCTACTCGGAGAGGGAGAATCGATGCAGGACATCTGGCACCCTAGCCAGCTCAGCGGAGCTGGCGGACCTGCCGCCTCCTCCTTGGCGGTGTTGGTGCTGCGGCAGCCAGTTGAAGAGCCAGCAGGCTGGATGACAGGCAAGGAGGGGGACCTCCAACCTCCACCAGAGGCTCCAATAGCCAAAAAGGCCGGACAACTGCTGAGGAGACACCTGTGCTTTGGCGTCTCCTTCACTTCATACTTAGGACTAAATGTGGAACCCCATTTCCTATGCCTAGGTCAATTTCCTAGGCCTCAATTCCATGAATGGACTGTATCCATTCATTGACCTTGCCCCCGGCAGAAGGGACTGTATTCATTCGTTTCCTGGCCGAGGAACCCATACACCTATATATACCCTGAGACTAAAGCCCTAAAGGAGGAGACGGGGAAAGACCGGGAGAGAAACGGAGAGCGCCTCTCTCCCCACTAGAATTCTCTCCCTCTACCAGGAGCTTTAGTGTTTTCTGTATTCTTTTCTGTAAATAAATTCTGTCTTACCGCTGGGGGGTTGGGGGGGAAATAATGTAATGAAGAATAATAAAATACATGCATTTAAAAAAAATAAACTTAAGACATGAAACTAAAAAAAAAAGAAAGAAAGATCCTAATCTGATCAGATCAGCCATAGCCTGGATGTGGAGAGAGGAGGAGGTTTTGCACAGAATTTACCCTGACGATGGGAGATCCATGATAGAACAGTCAGATTATCCTGGTTTAAATTATTACTCTTTGGTAATACTTGTGCAGTTGTCCTAAAAGCTTTCTCTAGGATCTTTTATGATAAATAACTCCTACCCGAGTCTTACTCACCCCTGTCCCAATGGCTATGTATGAGTTACCTAATTCTCTTGCTTTTTAAAGACAGCTTCTGTCAATAGAGACGGAAATAAGAGAATATATTTCAGAATCCTCCTCCCCCTTCCCTTTAAATAAAAAAGTCAAACAAATCAGGCTTGACTCAACAGTCTCCTAACTTAAAAACTTCACAACTTTTCTTTGGCCGAGAAGGCTATGTGGACTAATGAGCTCCAGATAGCTTTGGGGTGGTCAGCATGCCTCCATGGATTCTGTGAAGTCCCACCTTGGGTTTCCTCTTTTAATGATGTCCAAAATAGACCTATTCATCTATTTTTAAACTTTCTAAAATTAGCAAGAGAAAAACAGAGCAGCAAGCTGAAGCCATAGGATACTTCATTACCTCAGTTATTAGCCTGACAAAATAAGTGACTTTCCATTAAACAGCAGCGACAGAAAAGGAGGGAGGTTTAGAGGTCAATGGCTCCTGTGATACGAATCCCTAAATGTAGCATTTCTCTAGGGACTGTAGGAATTAACTGCTGACAAGCTAATTGCTCTTATTCCCTAATTAACCAAGCCTTGCTTCATTAGTAGTTTGTGGCAGTTGGACAACATGTTCAAGGATCTAAAGATCTACCCAATAATAATTAGTAAACAACTGAAATGAAACCAGCTTCCACTTGTTGACAAGATTAATTGAATAATTATTGTTTCCTTGAGAATAAAAAGAGCAAAGAAACATAGCTAGGGAACCTGCACTAGCCTTTCCCAGGGCAAAATTTCCTCAGCATCACACAAAAGCTTTCTCTTCAAAGGAGCTGCTGAATCGGATCTATATAAAAGAATCCCAACGTGGAATTTAATATTGAATTTGTTATGATTTATTGGGTCTTAACTATTTTCAATAAAGTGTACATATATATTCACATTCACATCTGAATATATCGTTTAAAACGCTAACCATATTGGATAGATTTCAAACAGGCATCGAACAAATGCTTTACACACATATAACTTTGCAAAAACTAATTGATTCAGCAAAGCAACTTGTACTCTGAAACGATTCTGGCAACTATCTCAGAACAATGTGTTTGGTTTAGTTTGACTTAATAGCTGTGATTTTTGAAATTGTTCAACCGTTTTTTTTTTTTTTTCAGTACTGAGTGCAAAAGACAAAAATTTACATCACATTTCCATGGAAATTCTTTTTTGCGTGTCATAATTAAGCCCTAGTCTGGATTTGGACGTTTGAAAATTGGTCACCGTGGATGGTCCATGATTTCATTGTATTTGAGCCTGTTTTTTTCTTGTCAAAAATGATTTCAACCACACAGCTCAAACTGTCAGTAAAAAAAGGATCCCGACTGTCTCAGACATGATAGTTCCCTCTGGAGACTTGATAGACTGTTGGTAAAAACCCATTTGAAAAGGTCTGGATATTTTCCGACCCCTCTATCAGTGGGAAATAAGATCTCTCGGGCAACACAGGGATGTCTACTCGACTTATTAAAGGAGGAAGAGGGGAGTCTATCATTTTCTTCCAATATAAACTGACAATATTGAAAGCTGAGGGGAAACTTCCAGCAAAGAATGTAGAATTGGGGTGCTCAACCCCCCCATGTGACAACTTTATGAAACTTACTTAAGGGGAATTTACTTCATCCCAACAAATTACACTAAGATGAATACATAGCGGTGGTGATCATAACAGTGGCCACTGATAATTCTAAGAACTGTACATGCATTAATGCGTTTAATCCATCCAAGGATCACTGCAAGGGAAATTTTCTTTTATCCCTCATAGAGCAATGAGGAGACTGGGGCTCAGAAAAGGCAGGTCTCCTTTAGAAGGTCACCCAGGCTTCTCTGGCTCCAAAACTAGAATGACAGCCAGGAAATCTCCTACTAGAATAATAATTATACAGATGGTTATCTAGAAGATAGATGATCTAGAATCAAGCCGTACCATATGGAAAGAAGGGAAAGAAATCAGTCTCTGTAGGTTAGTTAGTTGAAAAATCACATCTCTCTGAGAATCTGCTTTGGTCTTGGGACCAGGAGTGAGATTTTTTGCTGACCATCATCTGAGAAAGTGCCAGGGACATCATTTCTGTGTCTAAGTTAATCTCCGTTCTCAAATAGAAGAGCCTGCCTGGCTCCCACAGAGGAGCAGCAAGGGAAGGCATCAGGGCCGGCAGCCTCACACGGTGGAAGATGCAGAATTGCATGAGACAGGGGCCTGACTGTTAGGGAAAAGCTCCACGGTGCTGAGGAAGGGAAGTCTGGCAGAAAAGTCATATGTCGGAGAAGAAAGAACATCCGGCTGGGAATCAGGAAACCAGGGATAATCTTGGCTCTGAGGAAAAAAAAAAAAAAAAAAAGGCACCCCAGGGTCACGTGATTCTCAGTCTAGGTGGAACCAGAACCACTCTCCGTCTTTCAGTATCTGGTTGTGGTCCACACATGTCAGGGAGGACACTGCAGGCACTGAGCTGGGGCCATGGGTGCTGAATGACTACCATGCACAGGCCAGTCCTGTGTGGTGAAGACTGCTTCTGCCCCGAAATGATGGTAATGGGTCCACTGGAAGCTGGAGCCCAACCTCCATAATCCTTCTCCTTCCACCCTGGAGTTCTTGTTGGGGAGTGCAGCTGGTGGGCTGCTGGCTGCCCTCCCCTCTGTGACCAGAGCACCTTCACGTGACTGTTTTACCTTATAGGTGTCTGGGTGAGACTTAATTTAAGGGAAGGATTCCTTGATTAGGAAAAACCCCCTAATTTTGACAATCAGTGGATTAGAAGACCTTTAAACTCCTTCCTATTCTGGGTATTTGTGAGTGGAGGAAAACTGAGACATAGTGAAAATGGAGAGGTCTAAGGGGTAAAGGAGTCAAGCTCGATAAGATCTGCAAGAACAAATGAGCAGGCCCAGCTGAGCGGTGAGTCTTTGATTGGCCAGTGACCCCATCAGGTCACAGGTGTGAAGGGTTCTGACATCATTCATTCAAATGCAGATGCAATCCGACTGGATTAGTGGCCAGGCCTGGAAGCTGCTCCCTCAGGCTGCCCCGTAATAATTAGCAGATGCTGTTTACCGCAGCTTTGGTTTTTCTAATTGCTGTTCATACAGGTTTTCAGTGTGGGGTTGGTATGGCCTTGAAGTGCAAATCTGTGTGGCCCTATGCTTAAGTGCTGGAGGAGGAGAAATTCTTGTTATACATGTGACTCTGTTACAAAAAGTTTTGTGCGAATTAAAATTTAAAAGTCAAATTCATATTCAAATGCAACAGGGGAGCTTGCACTTACTCTCCCCTGGAAACTGGAAACTCTTTCTTTAATGCATGTAATTACCTGCTAACTGCTTTATCTATTTATATTGCGTTTCCTGTAAAGTGGTGAACAGCCATGTTTCCTCAGGAAGCCCACACAATGCTGGGTTGCCCTTCGAATAATTCATTCTAAACAGACTACCTCAGAGAAATTGTCTTTTATTTTTCCTCAGAAACATGTCACAAAAAAGAACTAAATAAACAGAAGAGGCCTTGAGAATAGCTAAATACAAAAAATGAGAGGAAAAGGTATGTTTATTTACTGGACAATGTTTTTGGTAATGTTTGATTTTAAATCTCAATAACCATGTAAATTATACACATGTCTTGTATAATGGATCATATTTTCTGCCTTTGGCAGCTCTAAGCTGGGATTAAGGAAAGGCTAATTCTTATAAAGTGGCTGGTACTGTAAGCTAGCAGCTATTGTTTGGTGCTGAAAGTTTTCGAAGGCCCTACTCTACTGAATGACACAAGTGAAGTAAGCATAAACGGCGGTGCCCATGTTAGTGAGCACAGGCAAGCCTTAAGGATTCCGTCTTTATGGAGGACTCTGTGTGTGGCACTTTGTGGGCCCTTGTAACAGATGTCAACTATAACATGCAGTTCCTTTCTGCAACCCTAATGGCAACATAGGCTATAGGGACAAAGAAGAGATTAAGAAGCAACGTGATTCGGAATGGTACCTTCAGCACTTTTTGAATGTCTGTCATGGGGAGCATGCGTGGTAGGCTCAGAAGCAGTACTACCAAGACCAACTACCAGTGTCGCTTCAAGGCATCTGTAGCACTGTCAGAGTTTGATGATGGTGCATTGTGAGGCCGTAGGGACACCTCAGAGCAAGCTGAAGGTGATGGAGCAGATGGCTGCATGGATGTTGGACTCTACTCTCTTGTCTGTCTCTGGGGACTTATTTCGTATCTCTTCATGCGTCTCCATTAGGATTATAAACAGGGACAACATATTATAAACAGGGATATATTGTAACAGGATTATAAACAGGGGCAATACATCTCTTGCAGCTGCTCACAAAGCACCATACCAAGAGTCTTCTGAAGACTCTGAATCCTTACGAGTTGCCTGTGCTCCAGAAGTTACCTTCTAACCCCCGAGTCTTTCCTCGACCTCTGTTTTTTGATGCACCAGACAAGAGATGCATAGGGAAGAGTGGCCAGCTCCAAGTGTCCAGATGACTACCAGTGTCTTGAATGTCCTCTAGGTCTCCAAGCCTTTCAAAGGGAGAGAACATTGAGTGTAACACACAGCTTCTGTTGCAAGGCCAAGAGTCTGTTCTGTGTCCCCAGCTCTATACAAACTCAGGTTCTTTCGTCTTGTGGGCTGAATATGACACAGCCATCGCATGGCACATTAGGGATTGCCAGGTTGTCCCTGGTTGTCTCAACTACTCCAGTGCGTGACTCTTTCAAGACCTACCATGGGTGCTCTGAGGGCTTGAATTGTTTACTAATATTCTAATTCTTTACACAGCGACCAGAGAAGCACACATATCCCTCTGTCCTGGGAAGACATCAAAATAGTCAGTAGTTGCATTTTCAGGGGTGCAAGAAAGCCACAGTCTATAACCCCCACTCCCTACCCAGGCTCCCCATATTCTAGCATTGTAGGTCTTTCCATTTAACTTAAGACTCTGTTTTTTTGTAAAAATAAAGAATCTTTGGGAAGTGATTACAAATCTTATAAAAAGAACTAATATATGCAGACTTGGCTTTACTATGAGGACTTATTTATCATTTATGCTTAGTAAGAAGGAAACTCTCTTTCCAAGGTGTTCCCTTGTCATTCATCTTGTCTGTTTGTGTCTCACACACACATTTTAATTTTCCTGATGGGTTACTCAGTGCATGGAAACCAGCTCTGCTCATTTTCACCTTTGCCTCCCGAACCCAAAGGGGAGATTCCCTAATCCAAAGGGGAAGATGCCTTGTGTGTTCTTTTTTTCTGGCAAGATAGGAGCAACAGAGTCAAAAGGCACAGGATGGCTTGGCCTAGGGAGGAACAAAAGACTAAAGTTGTTCTGGTGTGTTCTAGCTGCAGAATATACCGGTTTGGCTCCCAGGATTCTGAATGAGCTGGAAATCATGAAGAGAAGTTTAAGGATTGGGGACTCCAAGTGAACATTTCAATTTTTGTGGTGTGTTCCAAGATATGTTTTATTTCTGTGATATTGTTCAGAAAATTATATTTATATTGATAATTGTGTGGAAATACTTGTGTAGTTTAACAATGTAGTTGATTGATTTTAAAGGAAGACACACTCCCATGTCCCTAGGCGCCTGTTTTCCCAGCAGTAATAAGGCAGGAATTATGGGGGGGTGTTTCCAAAGGGACTGATAGTGCCGGAACTTGCAGCAGAAGCTGGATCTATCAACCCAGGGTGGGCGTGTGAATGGTTAACACCCGGTGTACACATCAACTCTACTAACACATGCACAGGCACATGTCCATATCGGATGAATATTGCTGTAATGCCTTAATTAAACCTTGCTTTTTCACAAGTTTCTTGCTGTAACTGTTAGGTGGGTCCCTGGGACTTGTGAGTCCCATTAGCGGCATTCCTGTGGCCTCCCCTCAGCAGGGCAATCTATTATTTTATCAGCCCTATTCAACCTTACCAAAGATCTGTTTCTGTGTGGGCTGATACTCTGAGCGCTGATTTCAGACTGAGACCCGCTGCCTAGTAACTGTTTCTTTCCATCGGTCTGAATGCAGACCCCCAGAAATGAGGAGGTGAATGGAAATGCACACAGACCCTCAGCTCCGGCAGATACAATGATTGCTTCACAAATTTCATAGAGAAACAGAGAAAGTGGGCCCAGAGTGAAGAAATGTGAGTGTGTCATGAGTATAGCAGATGCTTTTTGTATAACAGGAGTAACTTGGACTGACATAAACCAATATTGTCCTCACTAATCTTTTTCTTAAAATTCATGTATATGGGCTTTGTAAGAGAGACACCAGCATTTGGTTATGTTATGCTTGCCACCTGATTGTTAGCTCTTGAATAGACTTGAGAAAAAGAAATCTTTTTGTAAATTCTTGACTTTATTTGCATGGTGACTAAGTGACTGGAATTCACAGGATAGAGGTCAACCATGAACATTCTTAATTGTTTGAATCTGTTTCATTCCCCCTAGATCAAGCTTTACCTACAGGGGAAGGGCCCAAAGGTGAGGATGGGGGAGGCTTAGCTGACTTTTCAGGTTTTCCCTCATTTTGGTAACCCAAGTGGAAAGAGGAAGGGTTGATTTAAAAGGGCTAGTTCAGTCACTCTTAAAAAGACTTGGTGTCTCTGTTTGCAGCTTTATTTGGAATGTGGGTACCTGATGCTTCTTTATTCTGGCCAATTTAGTCCTCAAAATATGAAGTCATCTTTTCATGTTATAGAATGACTTAAGAACCTTCTCATTTCCCTACTTCTGAAAATTAGAATTTTTAAAATGGCATTAAACACATTTGCTCCTAAGTGTTTCGCTAGAACTTATCTTTAACAGTTTTTTGATTTGGTGCTTTGTGTAGAGGAAGGGCTTATTCTTGGTCTTATTTAAAAAAAAAAAAAAACTTTATGAATTTTTTAGTCTTCTTTTTCAATTTTTTTCCCTAGTTAGGTTATTAAGTTATTAATTTTTCATCCATTTTTAACTTTTTCTCTGTTTTTTGAAGTATACTTCACATATAGTAAATTGTAAAAATCTTAAGCCTACAGCTTGATGATTTTTACATCTGTCTAAACACACATAACCACCCACAGAACAAGAAACAGAAATTTCCAGCAGTCTAGTGGGCCCTCTCATTCTTCTCCCCAAATTAACCATCATTTTAACCTCTGTCACATTTAGCTCTTTGTTCTTGAAGTTCTATATATATCTTCATCCAGCAAGTACTCATCTGTGTCTGGCTTCTTTTGCTGATTAGGTTTCCGAGATTTGACTATTGGATTGTAAAAAGTTGCTTACAAATATACAAAGAATCCCCAAGTATGTTATCTTTCTATCAAATTTGAGGAGAATACTTGAGAAGAGACTATAATCAACATCAAGTTAATCAGAACAGAGGATGCAATGTAAGGAAAGATAAGGAAAGGGGAGTGCAGGAGTATGTAATATCCACACATCTATCAGCCTACATATGTCATTATTGTCTGAGAGTAAACATTGCAAGGGCCAAGACAATGATTCTAAAATAGAGGACGTGCACCATAAAAGAGAATCAAGGCTAGTCTGGAAACTAAGCAAAGCACTGAATCTCCATGAAACCTGGGCATATAACAAGAGGAAAGGATGGGAAATGAAAGCATGGCAAAAGTCTGATTTGTGGGTGGGGAAAAAGTGTGGCAAAAAGAAAATGTATTCTAAAGAGTTTTTCTTATTGGAGAAAGGGGTAAAGAAATGGAGGACCAATAAGCTGTTGAAGAGAAAACAGTTGGTATCTATGTTGCATGTAATAGTTAAATAAAAGATGTTTCTTTGAGGCTCCCAGAAAGGAAAAAGGGAACATATATCAACTAACAAGGAAAATTATAGCAGCATTCTTTTTTTTTTTTTTTTGCGACAGAGCCTCAAGCTGTCACCCTGGATAGAGTGCTGTGGCATCACAGCTCACGGCAACCTCCAATTCCTGGGCTCAAGCGAGTCTCCTGCCTCCGCCTCCCAAGTAGCTGGGACTATAGGCGCCCGCCACAACGCCCAGCCATTTTTTGGTTGCAGCCTTCATTCTTGTTTGGCGGGCCTGGGCTGAATTCGAACCTGCCAGCTCAGGTGTACGTGGCTGGCACCTTAGCCTGTTGAGCCACAGGCGCCGAGCTGCAGCATTCTTAAATAAGAAGGAATGAAACAAAACAAAGCAAAAAATTATAATAAAAATTTATATGGGACAAATAAAATCAAGAATATGAGCTTTATGTAAATAGACTGCATTTTCTTATTAAAAGCAGGCTAATAAATGGAATGTGCCATTTATTAAAAAAAAAAAACCTAAATAAAAGTAATAAGACTTTTTGGTGCTATTCAGGATGGGGCAAGCCTACCACAACCCATCCTTCCACTATTTACAATGGAGAATTCAGGTCGTCTACAAAAAGCAATGAAATCAACTATCTGAAGGGTCTGCAAAGTGAACAATGAGCAGACGGAGGGGAGGAAAGTGAAGAATGACCAGTGGGAGATGAGTTTTCTTGTTTTTTCCTCCTCAGCATAGTGTTAATAAATAGAATCCAGCAATATATAAAATGGATAGGCTATCAAATAAAGTGAGGTTTATCCTAGAAATGAGAGGCTGGTTCCATGTTGCACAACTAATCACTGTAATTTTCCATGTTAAGAGACTAAAGAAGAAACCTGAACCATTGTCTCAATAGATAAAGAAATACTTGACAAAACTTAACATTCATTCATGATAAAAACTCTCAGCAAAATAGGAATAGAAGGAAATTTCCTTAATCTCATAAAGGGAAAGATAGAAGTTGTTTTCTTTTTTAAAATTTTAGGTTATTGTGAGGGTACAAACAACTAGGTCACAATTTTTGAATTTGTTAGGTAAAATCCCTGTTGTAGTTATGTCCTGTACCCAAAAGGTCAAAAGGTGTGCCACACGCCCCTATCTTGTGTTTTTTAAGTGGGAGCATACCGATTTTCCCTCTCCTCTTCCCCCTCCTTCAGTCCCCCCTCGTAACTTAAATAGAATTACGTTTATCTCCCATGCGGACATATGTTAGATTGTGGACTGGCTCCATAATAAAATTGATGTTCTATTTTTGTGATACTTTACTAAGAAGAATGTGTTTTATCACCTAGGTTAATACAAAAGATGTAAAGTCTCCATCTTTTCTTATAGCCGAATAGTACACATACTACAGTTTGTTAATCCATTCCTGTGTTGATAGGTATTTAGGTTGTTTCACATTTGGCAATTGTAAATTGAGCTGTGACAAACCATCTAGTGTGAATGTCTTTATAATAAAATGATTTTTTTTCTTCTGGATAGATGCCTAGTAGTGGGTTTACAGAATCAGATGGGAGGTCTAATTTGTGTTTTTGGAAGATTCTCTATACTTCTTTTCAAAGAGGTTGTATTAGTTTGCAGTCCCACCATCAGTGTGAAAGTGTCCCTCTCTTTCCACACCCATGCCAGCATCTGCAACTCTAGGACTTTGTGATGTGGGCTTTTCTCATTGGGGTTAAGTGATGTCTCAGGGTGGTTTTGATTTGTATTTCTCCAATGTTTAGGGATGATGAGAAATTTTTTATATGTTTGTTAGCTATTCATCTGTATTCCTTAGAGAAAGTTCTGTTCGTGTCTCTTGCCCAGTGATAGATAGGATTGTTTGCTCTTTTTTTGTTGATTAATTTGAATATTCTGTAGATCCTACTTATCAAGCTTTTGTCAGATTTGTAATATGCCAGTATCTTTTGCCATTTTGAAGGATATCTATTTACTTTTATTGTTATATCCTTAGAAGCATGGAAGGTTTTCAGTATAATTAAGTTCCATTTGCTTATTTTTCCTGTTGTTGCAATTGTCACTAAAGTCTTCATGAAATCTTTCCCTAGGCCAACATCCTCAAGAGATTTTCCCATGTTGTCTTCTAGGATTTTTATCATTTCATGTGTTAAATTTAAATCTTATATCCATCTTGAGTCAATTTTTATAAAAGGTGAAAGGTGCAGGTCTAGTTTTAGTCTTATACATGTGGTTATCCTGTTCTCCCAGCACCATGTATTGAATAAGGATTCTTTTCCCCAGTATATGCTTTTATTTGGTTTTTGAAAAATCAAATGGATATAAGAGACTGGTTTCATCTCTTGGTTTTCTATTCTGTTCCATATGGCTATGTCTTATTTTGTGCCACTATCATACTATTTCGATCACTGTGAACTTATAACCAAACCTAGAGTCTGGTAGAGTGATGCCTCTGGTGTTGTTTTTATTACTAAAAATTGCCTTGGGTATATGGGATTTTTTCAGGTTCCATATAAAATGAAGTACTATTTTTTTTTCAGTGCTTCAAGGTATGATGTTGATATTTTAATGAGGTTTGCATTGAATCTATAGATTGCTTTGGGTAGAATAAACATTTTGACAATATTGATTCTTCCTTGCCAAAAGCATGGCATGTTCTTCCATTTATTGATGTCTTCTGCTATTTTTTTTCCTTAGGTGTTCATAATTCTCTTTGTAGAGGTCTTTCACCTTTTTTGTTAAGTATATTCCTAGGTATTTCATTTTCTTTGAAGCTACTGTGAGGGAAATTTTGTCTTTGATTAGCTTCTTGACATGGCTATTATTGGTATATACAATGGCTACTGATTTGTGGACATTGATTTTATACCCTGAGGCATTACTGTATTTCTTGATCATTTTCAGGAGTCTTGTGGTTGAGTCTATGGGGTTTTATAAGTATAAGATCATATTATCAGCAAAGAGCCAGAGTTTGACTTCCCTGTTCCCTATTTAGCTACTCTTTATATCCTTCTTTTGCCTGATGCATTGGCTAAATAGTAGTGGTGAATAGTAGTAGTGCTGAATAGTAGTGGTGATAGAGGAAATCCTTGTCTAATTCCTCTTCTAAGTGGAAAATCTTTCAGTTTTACTCTATTCAGTATGATATTAGCTTTGGGTTTTATCATACATGGTTTCAATCCTTTTAAGATATGTGCCATCGATACCCATATTCTTAAGTGTTCTTGTTAGAAAAGGATGCTGAGTTTTATCAAATGATAAAACTTTATCATTTTGATAAACTTTAAAACTTTGATAAACTTTAAAAGTTTATCTCAAATGATAAAACTCAGCATCCTCAGGATCATATGGTCTTTGTTTTTGCGTCTATTGATATGGTGAATTATGGATTTGCATATGTTAAACCAGACTTGCGTCCCTGGAATGAAGCCTACTTGATTGTGATGTACAATTTTTTTTAATGTGTAGCTGTAATCTATTGGCTAAGATTTTATTGAATATTTTGGAATCAATATTCATTAGTTAAATTGAGTCCTTTCCTCATTTTGGTATCAGGGTGATGTTTGCTTTATAGAATGTATTAAGAAAGGTTGCTTCCTTCTCAATGTTTTGGAACAGGCTTTGCAGCATAGGTACAAGCTCACCTTTGAAGGTTTAATAGAATTCTGGTATGAAGCCATTTGGTCAAGGGCTTTATTTTTGTTGGAAATTTTTTTATTATTTCTTCAATCTCAGTGCTTGATATTGGTCTGTTCAAGAGATCTAGCTCTTCCTGGTTAAGTATAAGGAGATGCCATGCTTCCAGGTATTGGTCAATTTCCTCCACATTGTCAAATTTCTGGGCAAAGAGCTTCTTATGGTAGTCAGTGGAAAATCTCTTGTATCTCAATGTTGTATCTGTTATTGTTGTTATCTGTTGTTGGTATCTGTTGTTGTTTCCCCTTTTTTGTTTCTGATTGAGGTTATTAGAGATTTTACTTTTCTGTTTCTAGTTAATCTGGCCAAAGGTTTATTGATTTTAGTTATTTTTTTAAATATGAACTTTTGATTTTGTTTATTTTCTGAATGATTCTTTTACTTTCAATTTTGTTAATCTCTGATTTAATTTTGGTTATTTCTTTTCTTCTGCTGGGGTTGGAATTATATTATTCTTCTTTTTCCAATTTCATAAGATGGTTCATGAGTTTGTTGATGCACTCTCTTTCTGTTTTTTGAATGTAGGCTTCTAACGTGATAAATTTATCACTTAAGACTGCCTTTGCTGTATCCCACACGTTTTGGTAACTTGTATCTTCATTGTTGTTTTGTTTGAGGAATTTAATAATTTCCTCCTTTATTTCTTACTGAACCCAGCTATCATTCAGCATAAGGTTGTTTAATTTCCATGTCTGTGTGTGGGGATGACATTTTTGTTGGAGTTGAGTTACTCCTTTATTGCCTTGTGGTCTGAGAAGATACAAGGTATAATTTCAATTATTTTAATTTCATTGAGGTTTTATATGTGACCTAGGATGTGATTTATTTTGGAGTATGTTCTATGGACTGATGAGAAGAATGTATATCCCTCAGCTTTGGGGTGTTGCGTTCTGTATATGTCTATTAAGGTTTCGTTTAAGTCCTTGTATCTTTGTTTAGTTTCTGTTTAGGTTATATGTCTAGTTCACCCAGAAGGTGTTAAAAGTTTCCAACTATTATGATATTATAGGATATCAAATTGCTCAGGCCAATGTCCATTGCTTAAATCTAGGAGCATTTAAGTGGATGCATAATTATTTATAATTTTTTTTTTTGAGACAGAGTCTCACTTGTCCCCCTTGGTAGAGTGTCTTGGCATCACAGATCACAGCAGCCTCAAATTCTTGGGCTCAAGCGATTCTGTTGCCTCAGCCTCCCGAGTAGCTGGGACTACAGGTCCCCTCAACAATGCCCAGTTATTTTTAGAGACAGGGTCTTGCTCTGGCCCAGGCTGCTCTCGAACCTGTGAGCTCAGGCAATTCACCTGCCTCAGCCTCTCAGAGTGCTAGGATTACAGGTGTGAGCCACTGAACCTGGCCCCAAATATTTATAATTGAAATGTCCTTTTGTTGTATTGTTCCCTTGACCAGAGTGAAGAGATCATCTTTGTCTTTCTTAGTTGCTTTAAATTTGCTTGTATCTGAAAATAAGCTTGTAACCCCCTCCTTTCTTCTGGTTACCATTTGCCTAAAATATTGTTTTCCAACCCTTTACTCTTAGCCTTGTTTTATCTTTCAAGGTTAGGTGTGTTTCCTGGAGACAGCATATGAATGGCTTGTGCTTTTTTATTCCATCAAGCAGCCTTTGCTCATTCAGTGGGAAATTCTAGCCATTAACATTTATTGAGAGAATTGCTAAGTGTAATGGAATTCCATTCATCTTATTTTGTGAAGGTCTGTTGCTTAGTTTTATCCTTTGCACCGTTGTGTCCTTTAGTTTGTGGGTGTTTACTTTGCTGGTTGTCTATTATAATGGCCATTGTGGAGAATACACAACTTTGCTGGTTGTCCATTATGATGTACGTGTGGTCAATACAGTCTAAGTATTTCCTGTATAGCTGATCCTGTTGTGGAATTTCCTCAGTGTTTACATATCAGTAAAAGATTTGATTTCTCCATTGATTTTAAAGCTTACTTTAGCAGGATACAGAATTCTGGGCTAAAAGTTGTTTTGTTTAAGAAGGTTAAATGTAGCTATTCTGACTTGGAAAGTTTCAGTTGAGAATTCCACTATTACCCTGATGGATCTGTTCCTGTGAGTCAAATGGTACTTACTACTGTTTGCTTGCAGAATCTTCTTTTTCATCTTGACTTTGGTCAGATTCATAACCATGTGTCTCTATTTCTGTTGAGGCAACCTGGAGTTCAATATCTCTATAAAAGGAGTGTTTCAGAATCATTGGTGATACTTGGAAATTTTCATTTATGATATCCTCCCATAGGGCTTCCAGTCTTTTGGGATATTCTTCTTCCCCTTCAGGAATACCTATAATTCATATGTTTGAATGCTTCTCAAAGTGTCATAATTCTCTGAGAGTATATTCTGCTTTCTCCCTCTTCCTTTCAGCCTTTTTAACTGCTTGGGTTAGCTCAAGAGCTTTAATCTCTAACTCTGAGATTCTTTCTTCTCCATAGTCTAATCTGTTATTGACACTTTCTCTTGCATCTTTAAGTCCCCTGATGGGCTCCTTTAAGTCCTTAAGTTCTACCATATCCTTTCTATAGTCTTCATATCTTTCATCCTTTTTTTGGTTATGTTTTTCTTGTCAATTTCCTTAATTGTTTTTGCCATCTATATTTTATTATTTTTTGTTTGTTTGTTTTTTAAATTGTTGAATCATAGCTGAGTACACTAGTGCAATCAAGGGGTACAATGTGAAGGTTTCATATACAATCTGAAACATTTTCATCAAACTGTTTGACATAGCCATCATGTTATTTTCCTAGTTATTGAGTAAAGACATTTGTATTCTGCATTTAGTAAGTTTTGTCTGAACCCGTCTGAGATGCACCATATGTGTGATCCCATTATTTACCCTCCCTCCACCCATCCTCCCCCTCCCCTCCCTTCCCCTCCCTCGCCGCTTTCACCATATTCTTATGCTATAATTGGGTTATAGCTTTCATATGGAAGCTATAAATTAGCTTCATATTAGGGCTGAGTACATTGGATACTTTTTCTCCCATTCTTGAGATACTTTGCTAAGAAGAATATGTTCCAGCTCCATCCATGTAAACATGAAAGAGGTAAAGTCTCCTTCTTTCTTTAAGGCTGTATAATATTCCAAGGTATACATGTACCACAATTTATTAATCCATTCATGGGTTGATGGGCACTTGGGCTTCTTCCATGAGTTAGCAATTATGAATTGGGTTGCAATGAAAATTCTGGTACAGATGTCTTTGTTATACTGTGATTTTTGTTCTTCAGGGTATATACCAAGTTAAGGAATTATAGGATGGAATGGCAGGTCTATTTTTAGATCTCTAAGCATTCTCCAAACATCCTTCCGAAAGGAACGTATTAGTGTGCATTCCCACCAGCAATGTAGAAGTATTCCCTTTTCTCCACATCCACACCAACAGCTCTTTGAGATATTGTCATGTGGGCTAATCTTACTGGAGTTAGGTGATATCTCAAAGTAGTTTTGATTTGCATTTCTCTGATGATTAAGGATGGTGAGCATTTTTTCATGTGTCTGTAGGCCATGTGCCCGTCTTCTTTAGAGAAGTTTCTCTTCAAGTCCTTTGCCCACCCTTAGATGGGATCACTAGTTCTTTTCTTACTAATACGTTGGAGTTCTCTGTGTATTCTGGTTATCAAACCTTTGTCAGAGGCATAACTTGCAAATATTTTCTCCCATTCTAAGGGCTGTCTGCTTGCTATGCTGACTATGTTCTTAGCTGTACAGAAGGTTTTTAGTTTGATCAGGTTCCAGTAGTTTATTTTTGATACTGCTTCAATTGCCTGGGGAGTCCTCCTCATAAAATATTCACCCAAACCGATTCCTTCAAGAGTTTTCCCTGCACTTTCTTCTAGAATTTTTATAGTTTCATGTCTTAAGTTTAAGTCTTTAATACAGTGAGAATTTATCTTAGTTAATGGTGTAAGATGTGAGTCCAGTTTCAGTCTTCTACAGATCGTTAGCCAGTTCACCCAGCACCATTTGTTAAATATGGAGTCTTTTCCCCCCTGAATGTTTTTAGTTGGCTTGTCAAAGATCAAGTAATGGTAAGTAGCTGGATTCATCTCTTGGTTCTCTATTCTGTTCCAAACATCTACCTCTCTGTTTTTGTGCCAGTATCATGCTGTTTTGATCACTATCGATTTATAGTAGAGTCTCAGGTCCGGTAGCATGATTCCTCCTGCTTTGTTTTTATTTCTGGGTAATGTCTTGGCTATTTGAGG
>CAUYON010061547.1:0-23140 GCA_963573935.1 Arctocebus calabarensis
TATAAAAATGAAAAACTATGGCTCGGCGCCTGTGGCTCAATGGGCTAAGGCTCCAGCCATGTACACCTGAGCTCACGGGTTCGAATCCAGCCTGGACCCGCCAAACAACAATGGTGGCTGCAACCAAAAAATGGCCGGGCACTGTGGTGGACGCCTGTAGTCCCAGCTACTTGGGAGGCAGAGGCAGGAGACTCGCTTTAGCCCAGGAATTGGAGGTTGCTGTGAGCTGTGATGCCACAGCACTCTATCCAGGGTGACAGCTTGAGGCTCTGTCTCAAAAAAAAGAAAAAGAAAAAGAAAAAATACTACATAGGAAAACATCCAAAAAATAAGTTATGGGGAAATATCTAATAATTATGATAACAAAGAGTTAAAAACCATGATCTAATAATGAAGTTCTACAAATCTATAGAAAAATATAAATGGCTAAAAGAGAAAAATAGACAGTGTCAGGCACTTACAAAAGAAATAAGAAATGACTAATAGGGTGGTGCCTATGGCTCGGTGAATAGGGCCGGCCCCATATACCAAGGGTGACAGGTTTGAACTTGGCCCCAGCCAAACCGCAACAAAAAAAATAGCCAGGCATTGTGGCAGGCGCCTATAGTCCCAGTTACTCAGGAAGCTGAGGCAAGAGAATCACCTAAGTCCAAGAACTGGAGGTTGCTGTGAGCTGTGATGTGACAGCACTCTACCAAGGGCAACAAAGTGAGACTTTGTCTCTAAAAAAAAAAAAAAAAGAAAGAAAAAAGAAAAAGAAATGGCCAATAAACACGTTAAAGATGCTAATCTCATTGCTCACCAAAAAATTGCCGATTAAAACTGTGGTATCTTTAAATAACTTTTTTTATTTTGCAGTTTTTGGCCGGGACTGGGCTTGAACATGCCACCTCCGGCATATGGGACTAGTGCCCTGCTCCATTGAGCCACAGGTGCTGCTCAAAAAACATATTTATTTATTTATTTATTTTCTGTTGAGACAGAGTTCTACCTATGCCCTAAGCAGAGTGCAAAGGGATCGTAGCTCACTGCAACCTCAGACTAGGGCTGTGGGCATCCTGATGCCTCATCCTCCAAAGCTGCTAGAATTACAGGCACTCTCTGTGGTGCCTGGCTGGGTTTTTCCATTTTTTTCATGTGTCGAGGTCTCACTCTCGCTCAGACAAGCCTTGAACTCCTGAGCTCAAGCAATCCTCCTGCCCCAGCCTCCCACAGTTCTGGCATTACAGGCGTAAGCCACCGCACTTGGCTAAAAATATATTTAAATAACTTATCCATTTTGCAAAGTTTAAAAAGATCAGTAGTGCTGAAGTTGGAAAAAGTGTTGAGGAAACAAGCCTTCTTGAAGCTTCTGATATGTGATCCATTCTCATACCTTCCCAGGTGATTTTTGCTGGCTCATCCTCCTTTATCAGGAGTTTCTCAAGCCTCAGTCCCAGGCTCTCTTTTTCCCATCATCACTCTGTTTTCTCTCTCTAGATGACCTGATCCATGCCCATGGGTTCAGTTCTTTTCACAGAAGCCTGTCAAATGCAAGAGGCTTTCCCTCTTGAGCTGGAACTCAGAGTGTTGGACTTCTTTGGTTGTCTTATAGGCATCTCACCAGGTTTCAGGATGCGTTCCTTATCTTCCTCCACCAAACTGTCCACTCATCAAGCATTTCTCATCTCTGTGTATGGCACCCCCGACTCATCCAGGTGAGCAAGCCAGAAACTTGAGGGTTGCCTTTGATAATCTTTCCTTCATTTCTCACAATCAATCAGTCACTAATTACTGCTGATTTCAATCTCTTACTTGTCTCTCCAATATGAGCATCGCTCTACCTCCACCACCACTGTGGTCTGTGCTAGGGTTTCCCAATCTGGCCACTGTAGATATTTTAGGTCAGATAATTTTTGTTGTGGGAGCTGCCTTGTGTGTATTGTAGGATGCTTATTTTGTTGCATTTCTGGCTTTTACACACTAGAAGCCAGTAACGTCCCCCCCTCCTCCCCACACAATGTAACAACCAAAAATGACTCCTGACATTGTCAAGTGTCCTCTGAAGGTTGAGAACCACTGGTCTAAGTTACTATACTCTCTCTCCTGGATGTCGGCAAGTCTCACACTAATTACTCTGTGTCCCTTTTCTCCCTTTCTTATCTATTTTTCTCACTGCTGCCAGCCCCATCTCTTTAACACAAATCTCAGTGTGTTAAACCCTCATTTGTACTGTCCCCTTCTCAGTGGATGCAGAATCAAATCCTCCACATGACCTAGAAGGTATCTCTCTTTTCAGTGTCTGCCATCCCTACTCTGTTGCTTCTTCTATTTTCTTTTTTGAGACAGGGTTTTACTGTGTTGCCCAGTCTGGAGTGAAGAGGCTGCATCACAGCCCATTGCTACCTCAAACTCCCAAGCTCAGCAATCCTCATGCCTCAACGTCTTAAGTAGCTGGGACTACAGGCATGCACCACTATTCTGGGGTAATGTTTTTAAATTTTTTATGGAGACCAAGGTCTCAATATGTTGCCCAGGCTGGTCTCCAACTCCTAGCCTCAAGCAATCTCCTCTATTGGCCTCCCAAAGTGCTAGGACACAGGCATGACACCCAATTCCTGGCCAGCTCCAGTGCTTTTTCTTACCTTAAGTCTGAGGGCAAAACATTTTCAGTTTTTCAAATGTACCATATTTACTCCTGCCACAGAGCATTTCCCTTGCCTGCTGTGTCTGACCATTTTTTTCTCCTTCCCTAATTTGCTCAGTCACTTCATTGACACCTCCTCAATACTGAGTCCGTATATTCAACCTGGGTCAGGCCCCTTATGTGCTTCCTTAGAAGTGTTTCTTTCTTCTAGCTAGAGTTTCATGATGGTAATTGTAGAACATGTGACACCTGTTGCCTACCACCAGGTTCAGAAGTCCCAGGACATTAACCTACCTCATGGTTTTCAGGTATCAGGGTCACCAAGAAAGACGGACCTCACACAGGCACTGGATAGAAAACAATTTAATCAGGTGGAGAAGAGACAAAGCAAGATTAGCTTTAATACTAAGTTTTGGACACCCCTATTCCCAGTAGGTCTCACCACCACCCCCAGCTGATGCGAGGAGCTGACCTGGATGTACCCCTCTTGTGCTATAGGTGAAGGTCCTCACCCCATTCCCAATAGGACCTGAACCATACAAAGCTGAGGATGTGTTTACGGGCCACTGATCCATACACTTACGCAGAACAAAGAAGTACACATCAAACCCGGAACAGGGAAAAATATTAAAAAGCAAAGAGATATGCCTAGTACAGGCTGTCATGTTTTCTCTGTGCAAGGAAGCATTCCAGGCCCAACACCACTCTTATGAAACCACACAGAAGGCAAGAAGCTGTGCCTAACTGCCTCTGATGAGTTTTTCTCTGCCTACTATACAGTAAACCATGTGCGTGTAGAAATCATGCTGTCCTTACATTAACTTTGCATTCTCAATGCCTTGCACAGTCAAATACCTAGTGAGCACTCAGTAAATTTGTGCTCATTTTTTTAGTCATTGGATTTTTAAATTTTGGAAGATTTTACTGATATATAATATTTGTGCATATTTATAAGGCACATGTAACATTTTCATACATGCATAGAGTGTGTAATGATCAAATCAGGATATTTAGGGTATTTATCACCTCCAGAATTTATCATTTCTTTGTGTTGGGAATATTTCAATCCTTCTCTTAGCTATTTTGAGATACACTACATTGTTGTTAACTACAGTCACCCTACTGTGCTGCTGAACATTAGACCTTATTTCCTTCTATCTGACTGTATTTTTATAGCCACTAACCTACCTCTCTTCATCCCCCACCCCACCTAAAGATATTCTTTCATAGATTAAGAATATTAACTCCTTTACTATCTTATATGAGAAATAGTTTTCTGCAGTTTTTCAATTAAGACATTTAGTTTTACAAGTGATTGCTGTCTCTCTGGCTGTATGCTGAAGCTTGTAGTATTTGAGTTAAACAGAGGCTATCTAAATGAGATAGTTCATAGCTAACTAAAATAGACCAGAATGACAACCAGGTGATGAGAGATAGTATATGATACTTAGGAAACCTGGCTTCCAGTCTCAACTCTGCTAATTACCAGCAGATATGGGACCCTGAACACATTGCTAGACCTCTAATATCTACAGGATTTTTCATTGTGAAATGTAGGCTTTGGCTAGAGGCAGATAGGCGATGATTTCATCATTTTTGAAAACTTAAGGCTAATGATTTATACCATTAGCAGAATGTGAATGGTGGGAGTTTGGGAGAGTAAAGGCTAACACTGGAGGCCTAGGATGGAAGTCAGACTGCCAGAAGTCAAGAGGAGTGCATGAGGAGGAACCAGAACAGGTGTGTGAGTCCCAGACAATCCTCATTCCTGCTCCGCTCCAATGCAGTCCTCACCCCGCCATTTGAGCCACACTTAAGTTCTACTGAAATTCATTCCCTTATTCATTTTTATTAATGTCCTTTGTTGGTCCAGAAAACTTAACAAAGAATCAGGAGCAAATAATTTGTTCTAAATTTATGGTTTTGTGCCTTTTGGTCAGAGATGCCACCTTCCAGTAATTCATGAAAATGATGAACACAAAGGGAAAGGGAAAGAGGAGAGGCACTGATACATGTTCTCTAAGCCTTTTAGAAAACATGGAGTTGTTCCTTTGGCCACGTATTTGCAAATCTACAAGAAAGGTGACATTGTAGACATCCAGGGAATGTGTATTGTTCAAAAAAGCTTGCCACACAAATGTTACCATGGCAAAACTGAGAGAGTCTACAGTGTTACCCAGCATGCTGTTGGCATTATTGTAAGTAAACAAGTTAAGGACAAGATTCTTGCCAAGAGGATTAATATTTGTATTGATCATGTTAAGGACTCTAAAACATGTGAAGGAAAATAATCAGAAAAAGAAGAAAGCCAAAGAAAAAGATACTTGAGTTCAACTGAAGCACCAGCCTGCTCCACCCAGAGAAGCCCACTGTATGAGAACCAACAGAAAGGAGCCTGAGCTTCTGAAACCCATTCCCTATGAATTCATGGCATAATAGGCATACACCATAGCACACAGGAGGACCAAGAGAACAAGTTGAGCAGGAGCATAAAATGCTGGAACCTATATCCCATGAATTCATGGCATAGCAAGCTTTGTCACTTTCCATGGAATGGCACCTCCCTGAGCTGCTGGAACCTTTCCCTGAATTCATGGCATAATAGATATTAAAAAGTAAAGGCTACTGTAAAAAAAAATAAACAAAAACATTTATGGTTTGTAACATTTTTATGGCCGAAGAATTGTAGATAAAGAAGATCATTTCCATCTGATTATTTCCAACAATCTATATTTATCTGGTTCTGAGAAACAGAACCAATTATATTAACGTATATGTGTATGAGATTTATTGCAAGGGGTTGGCTCATGTGGTTATGGAAAACTGAAAATTCCCAGGATCTGTAGTCATCAAACTGGGGACCCATTAGAGACAATGATATACTTTTAGTCCAAGTTTGAAGGCCTGAGAACCAGGGGAGCTGATAGTGTAAGTTTCAGTCCTAGTACAAGTATGAAGGCAGGAGAAGACTGATTTCTGAGCTAGAAAACAGCAGAAAAAGTCAATTCTACCTTACTTTGCCTTTGGATTCTATTCCAGCCTTCATATGATTGAATGAAGCCTGCTCATATAGGAGAGGGCAATCTGTCTTACTCAATTTACTGATTCACTGATTCAAATATTAATTTCATCAAAATCCTCTCACAGACACACCCTAAACCAGTGGTTCTCAACCTGTGGGTGGTGACCCCTTTTTAACAATGAACATACATTGCAGCATTAGGAAGGTTGAGAACAATGTTTAACCAAGTATTTGGACACCCCACAGTCTAGTCAAATTGTCACATAAAATTAACCACCATAAAATCCAATTGCCTTTAAAAAAATAAATGATTCTGGTCCCAGATTCAGGTCTTGCCTAAGTGATATTATATAAGGTCAGCTGTTCCTTGCACTACAAGTTCTGGGTAAGGAAAAGCCTCATTTTGACCTGCTTTTGTGGAAAATGTCCAGGAGGACTGACAAATGTGTTTAAGAATCTCTTGAATGAAAGAGAAAAGGCAATTTTGGGAGAAGATCCAGTAAAATTAAAAACTAAGAGCAGTCTGTGGTCACAGGCTATCCAGAGGCTCAGAAGACAAATGAGCTGTTTGCCTTTGGTAGGCACATTACAAGTCTACCATCCTTGTGCCTGTGCTCTGACACCACACATCCATCCCTGGAACTCATCTGAGTATGATTCAATAGCTTCTATTGCCTTTAGCCCTTCTTTCTAGTCTCATAAGCTCACTCATGGGACCAAATCAGTATATTACACTTCACAATTGACTCCCATGCCTGTTCCTTTTTCTATTCATTTGATAATTAAATGTGGTCACCTTTATGTGCCAGGCATTGTACTTATTGGGGCAAAGCTGGACATAACTACTGATTGTTTCCTTTGCTGTGCAGGAGATTTTTAATTTGATGTAATTCCATTTGTCTATCTTTGCTTTTGTTGCCTGTGTTTGAGGTCTTATCCAGAAAATCCTTACCAATATCATACAGTATTTTCCAACAGGGTGAGTTGCAACCCGAAGGAAACAAACAATAGGTACAAAACCCATCACCAAGTGGACAGGAGTCCCCTCCCCCATGAGAATGGCTCACAGTATACTTTTTTTTTGAAACAGAGCCTCAAGCTGTCACCCTGGATAGAGTGCTGTGGCATCACAGCTCACAGCAACCTCCAATTCCTATTCTTGGTCTCAAGTGAGTCTTCTGCCTCTGCCTCCCAAGTAGCTGGCACTAAGGTGCCCACCACAACACCTGGCCATTTTTTGGTTGCAGCCACCATTGTTGTTTGGCAGGCCTGGGCTGGATTTGAACCTGCCAGCTCAGGTGTACATGACTGGCACCTTAGCCCGTTGAGCCACAGGTGCTGAACCGCTCACAGTATACTTTCTACAAACAAGAGAGCAGAGTTCAGATCTCCTATTTTATCCCATGAGAGAGAGCTTCTAAAACCTGGAACTCCTTCCCCAGGGAGGACCCACTAAATGTACCATGGTGCTCTCTTGCCAGGCATAAAACTAAGCATATGCTCTACCTGCAATTCTGAACTCCCAGAACTCCCCTCTATTTTTACCCCAGGATCTGGAAGCCTGTCCCTCATGGAGTCCAGATTCTTGGGCATTTTCTTGAGAGGTGTGTACAGGGCATGGGCGGTTATAAGTCTGTACTGAATTGGCAGCACAGGTAAAGCAGGGACTGTGGAGTGAGGGAGCCATATGGGAGAGGGAGAGATGCTGCTTCACAGTGCAGTGCAGCAGCGGGAACAATAGGTCTCACACCCCTGGTGATATTTGGAGAAACACTTCCTGACTCTTTCAGCAAGCAGAGAGAACCTGACCTCTGCTCCAGTGGTGGCCTCAGGTGGAACAGATCTGGGACTGAAACACAGGCCCCATGAGCAAAGAGTATGCCTGAGGCAGTACCTGCCCAGGCAGGGCACAGCAGGGACAGAGGATAGAATCCCCATGTGCATGCAGAAGCAGCATACTCCCAGGGCAGGGCTGAGTCAGAATTGCTGTTTTTGTGAACCCAAGATGCAACCAGCTCCCAGGGGAGCATGGCTGGGACAAAAGCAGGCATGGCAGCAGCATCAGCCCAGGAAAGGGCAGGAACTGAGAGTCAGTTGTGAGCTCTAACTATGCCCACCCCAGCACAGAGTGCAGTGGAGACAGAGATGCCAGCTCCATGAGAATTGGTGCAGTGGCAACGGCACAGGGAGGGGCTGAGTTGCTGTTTCTGTGAACTCAAACAGCACCTGGCCCACAAGTGAATATAGCTGGGACAGAAACGCAAATTCTGCAAGATTATAAATGGCAGCAACAGCAATCGGGGCAGAACCGAGTGAAACAACAATTGGGGCTGAAACTGAGTGAAATTTCTCAGCCTCCATTAAGCATCCGAGGTAGTCAGGCTTCAGCTCCCCCTGCTGGCTGGTGGCAGAGTGCCATTGCCTGGCCAAGAAGACACAGATCTCCCAGTGATTCAAGAAGGCACAAACCCCTGGTGCATCTGCTCACTGGAGGGAACTGGGTAACAGCCCTGCAGGGTAACCAGTGACTGGGTGTGACAGAAGTGCAAGGTGGGAAATGAGACATCAACCTTTCCAGGCTAATCCATTTGCTGGGTGGGCCCTTCTGACTCCACAGAGCACCAGAGTAAGTCATACTCAAGCTGCCAGCAGACCCCTCCTATCTAGTTGCTGGAGAACTTTTGAACTCTCTCACTTGAGACTGGGTGCTGACTAGAACAATTGATTTGGAACCCTTCACCTGGGCCAATCATCTGAGGACCATCCAAGGTGATACCCTGGTTATGTTGTTATGGGAAGGTTTGATATTCCTTTTCCAGTTGTTGCCCATAAGGGGCAGGGTGTCTTAGTTGCTTGTATTTCTCCACAGCTGAGACTTCAACCCAGAGATACTGATTCACTAGGATTGGACAGAGACCAGCTGAAAACAAGACAGAGCCACTTAACCACAGCACACCAAGCAGGTCTATAGTGTCTCAGGATGTAGTACTGTATGGGTCCTTTGCAAAGCTATAGGAGAAAACCTGCAGTAACCAGTCCCAGGTCTTGGGCAAAAGGTTGGTTAATCACTACTCCAGGAGTCCCCAATCCAATTTCACCGTATCTGTTCACCTAGCCAAATGATGAAAAATAATCATGGGGCTCAATCACTAGAAAAACTCTGGCAATACAAATAATCAGAGTAGATCAACTCCCCCAAGGAACGGCAAGGCATAAACACGAGAAGATTCCATTCATAAACAAATGGCTGAGATGTCAGAAATCGAATTCAGAATTTGGATTGCAAATAAGATTAACAGAATGGAGGTAAAGTTGGAATTAGAAATTCAAGGAGCATTTCAAAAGTTGTCTCAAGAATTCAATGAATTCAAAGACAAAATGACCAAAGATTTTGACACATTGAGGCGAGAACTTACAGCCCTCAAAAATCTGAGAAATACAATAGAATCCCTCGCTAAAAGAATAGAGCAGGCAGGAGAAAGGATTTCTGACATTGAAGACAAAGCTTTTGAACGTTCCCAAATGCTCAAAGAGGAAGAGAAGTGGAGAACAAAAACAGATTATTCTCTCAGCTCTGGGACAATTCAAAGAAAACTAATATTTGCCTTGTAGGAATTCCTGAAGGCAACGAGATTGCTTTGAAAGGCCCAGAAGCTCTACTTCAAGAGTTAATCATGGGAAAGTTCCCAAACATGGCAAGAGATTCTGAAATTCAGAGAACAGACAGTTTTAGAACACCAGCATGACTCAACCCAAATAAAGCATCTCCCAGATACATTATAATTAACTTTGCGAAAGTTAATATGAAGGAGAAAATTCTGCAAGCAGCCAGATGTGAGAAAAACATAACCTATAAGGGAAAGAATAATAGAATGACTGCAGAACTCTCTGCTGAAACTTTTCAAGTTATAAGAGGGTGGTCATTGACCTTTAACCTCCTAAAACAAAATAACTTTCAACCCAGGACCCTGTATCCAGCTAAACTGAGTTTCATTTATGATAGAGAAATTAAGTCATTTAATGACATTCACATGTTGAAGAAATTTGCGATAACTAAACCAGCTTTCTAGGATATTCTCAGACCTAGTCATAATGACTAGCACAATCCTCTACCACCAAAGTAAACTCACTCAGAAACTTTTAATCAAATTCCAATTTCCACAGTAGTAAAAGGATTAAAAATGTCCACTGGACTTTCAAAAAACTTGATGCCCAAAATACTACCAGGCTTATCAATATTCTCAATTAATGTGAATAGCTTAGATTGTCCTCTAAAGAGGCACAGGCCAGCTGAATGGATACAAAAACTCAGGCTAGATATCTGTTGCATGAATCTCATCTTACCTTAAAAGATATAGACTCAGGGTGAAGGGATGGTCATCTATAATTCAGGCAATGGCAATCAAAAAAAAGCAGGTGTTGCAATTTTATTCACAGATACAATAACAACAAACCAACAAAAGTAAGGAAAGATAAGGATGGTCACTTCATATTTGTTAAGGGTAAGACTCAATATGATGAGATTTCAATTATTAACATTTATGCGCCCAACCAGAATGAGCCTCAATTTATAAAAGATACTCTAACAGAATGAGCAACTTGATTTTCTCCAGCACCATAATAGTCAGAGGTTTTAACACCCCTTTGGCAGTGTCGGATGGATCCTCCAATAAGAAACTAAGCAAAGAAATTTTAGAGTTAAACTTAACCATTCAACAATTGTATTTAGCAGACATCCACAGAACATTCCATCCTAACAAAATTAAATACATATTCTTCTCATCAGCCCATGGAACATCCTCCAAAATTGATCACATCTTAGGTCACAAGTCTAACGTCAGCAAATTTAAAAGAATAGAAATCATTCCTTGCATCTTCCCAGACCATCATGGAATAAAAGTTGAACTTGGCTCGGCGCCTGTGGCTCAATGGGCTAAGGCGCCAGCCACATACACCTGAGCTGGCGGGTTTGAATCTAGCCCGGGCCTGCCAAAAAACAATGACGGCTGCAACCAAAAAATGGCCGGGCGTTGTGGCAGGCACCTGTAGTCCCAGCTACTTGGGAGGCAGAGGCAGGAGACTCACTTGAGCCCAGGAATTGGAGATTGCTGTAAGCTGTGATGCCACGGCACTCTATCCAGGGTAACAGCTTGAGGCTCTGTCTCAAAAAAAAAAAAATAATAATAATAATAATGTGTCTTAGCAGCACTGGCATATTACTCTGCAAGTCTTTTTCTATCAACTTGAATCTAAACATTTCACATTTGGAAGTTATTTGAATATAATGAATATAGTGCCTTCTCTATTACTTAAACAAATATTAATTGAGCACCTACTGTGTGTCAGGCACTGTGTTTAATTAAGGCAGGGGGATTACAGGGGTGGACGGATGTCAGGACTGAAGGCGCACACCAGGTTCAGACAGACTCACAGCTGCCTGGGAGGAGGAAGCAGAGTTACCTGCTGGAGGGGTTGGGTGGTCGTAGGAGAAGTTGCAGAGGAAGAGACAGCTGAGAATTAAAGGACAACAGGCTTTTGTGGGTGATGGGGCAGGGAAGAAGGAGCTGTCCTGGGAGAGGAAGCCCTACTGAGAACTGAAGAAAACAGGATGCGGAGAACATTCAGAGGCCTGAAAGATGCTTTTGACTGCAGGAGGCCGAGAGGATGAGGGGATGAAGGCGGCCTTGGATTCATCCCCCGCATGGCAAAGTGTGATTCTGATCTCTGAGAGAAGTTTTTGCATCTCTCCCCAAACCTGTCCTAGGACCAAAAAAAAAAAAAAAAAACCCTCCAATTTCTTTGCTTTTGCACGTGGGATCTAAGTCATGGCCATTCTTCCTGGATATAATGACATATCCTTATGTCAATCTGTGAATTTGAAAGTGTACATGGGAGTGTGAGAAGCATGCATTCAGATTGGCAGATTGCATTTGATTTCCAGAACATCTATTAGGCAAATTTCTGACCTTTAACTTGCTCAACAGACGTTGGAAGGTGGGTAGTGTAACTATGCAGTTATACTAAAGTAGTGGCAATGTAGACTTCTTTGGATTCTTTATGGCACCTAGCATCCCATTAAATAATATCAGACCTGTGTATGTATTTCAGTTGTTTCTTCCACTGGAATACAAAAGTAGGAATTTTCTTTTGCTTACTGCTGTATCTCTACTGCCAGTTACCTATAGAGATACAGCAGGAAACAAAAGAAAATTCCTGCCCTTGTAGTGAATGCTGTTGATTGAACAAATGAATTATTAAGACACTTAGAAGTTGAAGAAATTTATTACAGATGGAAGTTAATCCCAGCAATGAGTCTTATACACTGATTGTCATTAATAAAATTCACAATTTTGAAGTCTGTTTTGTATGTCTAAGATTGTATTTAAATAGTAACTTAAAGTGTGACCCCCCTACTCTGAGCTCTTTCATGCAAAAAGGAGAAAGAGAGAGAGAGAGCCCTGAAAATTTATATAGCAAGGGATCCCTGTCAACAGCTATTAAGGGGGGAGGTGTGTCAAGGGAGTCATGAGCCAGTTGAGCATCAGGCCTCTTCTTGTGTGTGAAAGGCTAGACACAGGTAGGGAGCTCACACAGCTGTAACAGCTCCTCCTTCAAATCCAGCTTTACCATGTAAAGATAGGGTTGCATTGACAGGGTTGCCTGCCTTCTGTGATTGCTGGAAATCCTGAACTATAAGCAAGTCATGAATATTAGTTCTTTCCACCTCGTTCTCTCTGCTGTGAGTGACTGAGGATATACCAGATAACTGCACTGTCTCGGGGTGTGAGGTGCCTCTAACTACCCTGCTCCTGACAGCTGAAGCTTTGGGTGTTTCCAGAGGCCTGCGGGCAGAAGGAGATAGAGGTACTTGACTTTCCCAAATTAGTTTGTACCCAAGTGGAACCGCATAAATGGGTATCTTAATTGCACCATTGGGTGTTACTAGAGTGGTTAGAGGGACAAGAGTTAAATAGGGGTTGTCTACAAAGAGTCCTGGGAGGAAGTAGGCTGTGGGAGTAAAAAGCTCCAAAAGGGATTTTAGGTTGAGAGGAGGTGAAGGATGTCTCCTGTGGGTTCTGAGGTCTTAGGCTGACTAAAAAGTACATGAAAGCTGGGAAGTTGGTTTGCACGGAGCTCAGAGCAGGATGCTAAACTTCCTGCAAGCCCTGAGTGTGCTCTTTAATTACTGTGGAGTCTCAGGAGCTCATGTGGACCTAGGGCTTACTTACTTAGTACCTGCGGGCTGTGCCTGTGGCTCAAGGAGTTGGGCTCTGGCCCCATATACCAGAGGTGGTGGGTTCAAACCCAGCCCCGGCCAAACAAAACTGCAAAAATAAATAAATAGATAGATTGATTATTGCTGTCATGAAAATGAATCAAAGAGACAGTGCCTTACAAAGGAGAGGGCAGCTTATTCGGGAAGAATGAAAAAGATGTTTAAAGCACATGATTAGAAACAATAGCTTGATTTTTTTAAGTCATTTCCTGGACTGAGAAGGTTAGGAATATTCGTCTGTCCAGCACCAATTGAAGGAGACACAGAGGACCCCATCTGCTGCTCCTGCCCTGTGTCCACCCCTCACAGCCTCACCTGGAGGCAGCGAGTCCCCAGCTGGTCTTCAGCTGGCTGGCATCTAGGGAAGACCCAGTAAGCTTGCTTCTCTTTTTTCAAACATTGAATAGATTTTGATAAATCAAGACATTCTGACGTTTATTTTCTGCCAGAGTGAGGAAAATGTAGCAATTGGAGAGTGTGTGTGTGTGTGTGTCTGTGTGTATGTCCGTGTGTCTGTGTGTGTCTGTGTGTATGTCCGTGTGTGTGTGTGTCCATGTGTGTGTCTGTGTGTTTGTCCATGTGTCTGTGTGTGTTCATGTGTCTGTGTGTGTCCGTGTGTGTGTCTGTGTGTGTCTGTCTCTGTGTGTGTGACTGTGTGTGTGTGGTCCGTGCATGCAGGGCCCATGGGGCCTCCTGGTTACCCCCTTCTCTTGTTCTTTCATCACAGACCTTCTCAGTCAGTTCCTGGCAAGAACCAGAATCAGACGCAGGGGTCTGAGGCACTGGTCCTGAATATTTTCTGTTCACATAATTCCTAAAGGAATTTTGTAAAATTATACACCATCAAATCAACATCTAAATTTTAAAAATAATTTTAAATAATTGCAGTATATTATAAATATTGGCATTTGTAAATAAAACTTAAATATATCTAGTAGATTCTATAACTACTGTAAGAGGTTGTTATATTCAGGTAATAAACATACTTTTGATGACATTTGGACATTTGATATTACTCCTTTTTCTGTCTCCATTTCTCCTCTTATCCTAAAATAATATTTTGAGGTTTAAGGTCATTTATTGATCCTCTTATCTCATACCTCTGCAATGACAAAAATTATGAATAGAGATAAAACTTAAAATCTTCTAAATATCTTAAGGCTAACAAGCTGTGGTATATGTACACCATGGAATACTATTCAGCCATTAAAAAAATGGAGACTTTACAGCCTTTGTATTACCCTGGAATGGAAGGAGAACACATTATTCTTAGTAAAGCATCACAAGAATGGAGAAGCATGAATCCTGTGTACTCAATTTTGACATGAGGACCATTAATGACACGGTGGGGGTGGGGAAAGGGAGAGCCCAGAGAGGGAAGGAGGGAAGGGGGTGGGGTTTTGGTGTGTGCCTTACGTCTTGGGGGCAAGACATGATTGTAAGGGACTTTACCTAACAAATGCAATCAGTGTAACCTGATTTCTTGTATCCTCAATGAATCCCCAACAATAAATAAAAATAAAAAAAAACTTTAGGATTGACTTAACATTGGAATTAGTATTGGTAAACAGTTCATCAAAACAACATAAATGTTAAACTTGGGTAATTAACAATTAAATGTAAATGCTACATTTATTGGCAATTGATGTCTTAGTGACACGGATGGAACTTTTTTTATGCTTCATTATATTGCATTCATTGAACACTACAGATTGCTCGAAAGAGATGGGCTTTAGTATAAATGATGTTCCTATTAGGTCAATGTGTGGAAGTAAATAAGATGAAAAGCATTTTTTTTATAGCAGAGTCCCTCTATTTTTTGAACTCTCATGCTTTAAGACAAAAATCACGTGGTAATCTATTACAAAATCTATTTTAATGATCCATTGATGACATTAGGTCTCCTTCAGTTTTGTTGAATACGAATTATGAGTGACCTCTGATGTGCCAAAGGATTTGTTATCCATTCATTAGAGACATTGACATTATTGATAAAGACCATAGAACTTCCAATAATCTTTCTTTATGGCTGTCAGGTTTTTACCAGGTAGGATGATACATTTGATACAATTCAGAGTGGGTGTGAAGTATGGGGCCTTCTGTGCAGGCGAGGGAGGGCACAGGTGAACCTGAGAAGGTGAGGGCAGCAGGAGAACCTGCCCCTTTCTAAGCAGGTCATTTTTAAGAAAGCTTATAGTGTATGTAGGGGTGCTGAGGGTTTGGGAATTTATTCCCTTAAAGCTATATGTGTCCACATATTCCCTGGTGAGCCTTTGTATACATTCAGGGACTATGCACCTCCAGTCTGGAAACTGATGTCTTGGTAGGAAAAGCACACCCAGGAAACCAGAAGATGTCCAGGCCTGGCTGAATCAAAGGCCCTACCCCCATAGCCTCAGAAAAACTGACCAGTGTCTTTTGATGTTTTTACTCTGTACTAGGTATCACCCTCAGCATGCAGATGTGTACCTGCACACCTGTTTAATTTCCATGGTCTGTTTTACAAATGAGGAAAAGCCCTAATATTTAGCTTCCTCATAGGGCCTAGTAATAATGCATAGGGCTGTTGACATAATTAAATGAGGTGATAGATGTATAAAGTATGTAAATAGAATAACTACTCTACCTATTGTGGACATCTTCTCTCTGAAGTCTGTGACCATATAGGAGCTATGGAGAGGCTGCAGAAGGAAAGATGTCACAAGGCCACCTCTCTACTGTAGCTGTTCCAATCCCAGATGAGTTTTGTGGCCCCAAGGTGCTGCTCTGTCGGCCGATGGGAATTAGAATTTAAGCGTGACGCATTTGTGGATGTGCTGTTTATCATCTAAATAAACTTGGCATGGCAAGATGAAAATGCCAGTATCATCTTTAAAGGTCAAGTGACAGTTTGGGGATATTTTAGTAACTTTGATAAGTTCTTCAGCTGCATCTGTTCACACTGGGAAGAGTGTTAGAGACATCCTTGGGAAGCCTTTTCCATTGGGAGAGCTGCAACATGGCTTTGCTGGAAAGAACTAATGTTTGAGGCTCATGCCCTAACTGTTAATTATTTTCATTTTTTAAATGGAAAGTGCTTGCAATTTTCTTTATTTTCTCTTTAATACATTCAACTATTTGCCTATTAGTTTTGCTTCCTGCCGTGTATATTGATAAAACAGATTTTGTGGTTTTGACTTTTTCTGGTCTTTCTTTTCCCCTTTGTTTTAGGATTAAAAAAAAAATTTTAAGATGCTGGATTGACTATGATTATAGTTTATGTGGGCAGCGATTTGGGGTCTTTTTTTTTAAAGTTTTTATTTTTTTGTGGGTGTAGGTTTCTACATATGTGATCATGTCATTTTGCATACAGAGATAATTGTATTGTGCACATACATTTTCTTTCTTCCTATATCTTCCTTTCTTTCCTTCCTTTTCTTTTGCAGAGACAGAGTCTCACAGCTCACAGCAACCTCCAACTCCTGGGCTTAGGCGATTCCCTTGCCTCGGTCTACCAAGTACCTGGGACTATAGGCACCGGCCACAACGCCCAGCTACCTGCTGAGGCGGGGCCTGAACCCACCACGTTTGGTATATGGGGCCGGCACCCTACTCATGAGCCACAGGCACCGCCCTAGCAATTTGAGGTCTTATAGCAACCCTGGCTGTTCCTTTGAAAATCAGTTGATTGTCCTACACGTTACAATGTCCAGAGACATTTAAAAGTACATACCTATTCTCTGTTTCTTATTTTGTCTCTTTTCCCTAATCATGAAGAAGGGAATAAACAAAATTTGAGTATTCCTGGGTTTTTAAAAATATTATAGCAAGAATGGAATGTCCCAAAAAGTCTCCCCTGAAGTTGCCATCCACAAGGAAATGGGAAATTGTAGTTTTTGTAGTAAATTGACCTTTTTTCACAAAATAGTCATTGTAAAACTTTATAAAATATTTTCTGCATGTTGGCCAAAGAAAGGTATATTTAGCTATAATTTCCCACTTTTCTAGTAGACGGCAACTTCAGAGGTGACTTTTGGGACACCCTGTGTACATATGCCATTTTCTATTTACCATGGTGGCCTCCAGTGTGATAAAATATACATTGACCATTAATGAATTTAACTGGACACCCTCTAGTTTATATTCTGTCTCTACAAATTGGACTACTTTAGGTATCTCATATAAGTGGAATTATAAACTACTTATTCTTTTATGTAAGGCTTATTTCACTTAGCATAATGTCTTCAAGGTTCATCCACATCATAGCATGTATCAGAATTTCATTTTTTGATGCTGACTAGTATTCCATTATACATATAATCTACATTTTGCTTATCCATTCGTCCATTGGGCTGCTTTCACATTTTACCTACTGTAAATAATGCTGACAGGAATAAGGATTTACATCAGTCTGTTCAAGTACGTGTTGTTGGATGTGTACATACAAGAGGAATCACTAGATTATATGGTAATTCTGTGATGATTTTTCTGAGGAACTGCCTTACAGCAGTTCTCTACATTTTAAATATCCATCAACAGAGCACAAGTGTAACAATTTCTCCATGCCCTAGCCAAAACTTGCTATCATCTGGTTTTTGGCTGATAACCATCCAAAAAATGTGAATGAAGTGAAATCGCACTGTGGAAGGTGTGAAGTATCTGACTTGCATTTCCCTAATTGCACTAATGATCAGGGATGCTGAGCTCTGATTTTTGTTGATATACGGTTCATATATTTTTCTATAATTATACTGAATAATTCAAAGTTCACTGCCTAATCTAAGTATTTAGGGTGGTTCTTATTTTTTTGGTTTTGATTTCTAGTTTAATTCTACATGGTTTGAAAATGGAATCTAATTTTACTCAGTTGAAACTTACTGAGATGTGTGTCTATCAAATACAAACTAGGAAATTTTCTGCGACTGTACATTTTCTCTTTGTCCTTTAAGGTGCAGCTTTTGCTTCCTGTATTTTGAAGGTCTGTTGTTTGGTAATTACACATTTAAATTTAATGACTTGACCCTTTTATCATCATGAAATGTCCTTCATTATTTACAGTAACCTCTTTGTCATGAAAACTGCTTTGCTGTTAATAATGCCACAATACTCATATCCTTGTTTGCACATCATATTATTCCTCATCCTTTTACTTTTATCTATGTTTAAAGCATGTTTGTTATAGATAGTATATAGCTGTTTTCTTTTTTTCTTTACCTACTTTGATTTTATGATACTCTTCCCCCAATTAAGGAGGTAATAGTGTGCAAACAAAACCTTATTTAAATGAATCCTGCTGTGATCTGGTGCTAAGCAAACAGCCTTAGCAGTGTATATGTGTGTTAGAGAGACAGAGAGAGCACGTTTATGAATTGGGTTTTCTGAATTATATTTTCTTTCAAAATCTACCTATATCTTTATTTCTGGCCTAAGTGATGATTGGTCATAACTTTGTTTAATAGTCATTTACTGAAGTACAAAGAGGTCTACTTATTGTACTATGAAAGATTCTATCAAATTTGGAAGATTTCTACCTTTTAAACTATTTTATGGGAGCATTTAATTACTTCTATAACCTTAGAGGATTCCTTCCCTGTTCCTCTTTTATTCCTTTGTCACATATTCTGACTACAGGAGAACCTGAGAATTGTTTTATTCCTCCTATATTTCACGTATGGAGATAGAGTTCATCATACTTCCCAGTCCTAACTGTTACCAGTATCATCCTATGCAAATTTCTTCTCTTATTCTGTTTATTTCCTTTTATCCTTATTCTCAGGAATATATTCTAATGTGCATGCAGTGACTTATTTTATTTGTATGTGACTTTATGAAATGTGTGGTGCTTTATGTGTCGTATTTTAACTGTGCATAAATGACATTATAGAATAGACTTTTTCTATTTTTTCAATCTGTAACATGTTTTTAAGATTTATTTATATTGCTTTGTACAATTGTAGTCTGCTGGTTCTAACTGTGAAAGATATTTTCCAAATTGGAATTCTTATAAATGCTCTATTTGTTTGGGAAATTAGAATTTGCCACAAGGTACTACTCTGTATTCAATACCATAGCACTTTAGTGCCTTATTAATTGGTGGAAAAAATTAAACTTCAGCCCTGCTGTTCAAAGAGCCTATGTAGTCAAAGACCACCCAAATGGAACATTCACATTTTCTTCTGAATCAAGTTCTAATAAATGTGAACCATACACAGACATGATCAGTACCTCTAGCTCCTGGGACTAACTCCCTGGGGGCAATGTTCCTAATGCCTTTCCCTTTGGGCATTCATCTTTGTTAGATGCCTTAGGTTTATTTGCATAACAAAATTATGCCACACTTTCCCTGTTACAGTAGTTAAAGCTTTCAGGGACCTACACCAAATCAACATCCCAGAATAGCTACATCCCAGGTTGCTGTTGTCTGCCAGTTTCACTTTGGACATCAATTTGAATTCTGTATATTGTTGAGACTTTTGGCCTAACCAAATGGCATATGCGACAAATAGGAAGCCTTTGGCTGCAAGCTACAATACTCTAACTTGAATTAGCCTTAATAGTAAACAAATGTATCATCTCTCTTTATTAGCAGAATAATTAATATTGGCTGATGCAGTAGACAAATTCAGACATCTGAGAGGCCTGGTACAGTAAAATCCTACTGCCTGATTTCACACAGTTTTCTCGGGGTTGGTGACTCTCCTGGGAAGAGTTAGCACCTCAGATATTCCAGTATTTCCATCTTGTTACTACACTATGCAATAGATGGCTTGTAAAGTCACTCTAGCAAAGGAAGAGGACTGTTGGATCACTCAGGTTGTTTGTAAGCACCAAAATGGAATTGACTTTTGTGATGTCTGCCCATGCTTCACTGACCATACATCAGTCATCAGTCATGTGACCCCATCTGAACTGCAAAGGATGCTAAGGCATGGAGACTGCTTGGGGGCTTGGGAAGAGGAAAAACGGCGATGAACAAAGAACCATATTTCCATAGCAAGAAGTCCAGGTTTCAAGGTTGGCTGACTTAGGGACTCAAGGGTGTCATTGAGGGCCTTATGTCCCTTTACTCTCTCCAGCCTGCTGTCCTTGGAATGTCAGCTTTGTCCTCAGGCTAATGCACCTCCTGGTTGCAGGATGGATGCTGTAGTTTCAACCATCACCAGACATGGCCATGTCCCTCAAAAACAGACATCCTGAGTAATAGGGGAACCTTTCCCAGAAGCAGCCCACCATTCCCCCTCTGATGGCTATCAACGCCAGCACCCACAGGGATCACTGGCAGTCATGATTTAACCTTGGCATTGACACAGGGTTGCCCTGTCTTTAGTCATGTTCAGGAAAGGCTGGTCACCATCTCAACCAAACAGGCTCAGCCAGTAAGGAAGATGTTGAGCAGGGAAACAATAAGAGCTGTTAAGCAGCTCTTATACTCATTGACCTTATTTAGGTTTTGTAGTAAAGTTAGTGGTTTTCCTCATATGTTTCCTACACTATCCTCAGGAAGTTTATGTCTAGCATTGCATATTTGCTGTTACTATTGTAATGCTGGTTTTTTAAATTATATCTGCTTGCGTATAGGAAAGCTATTGATTTTTTTCACTCACCACTATTCAATTTTTCTTCTGTTTATGTGTCTATGTAAATTGGCTTAAGTCCTTTCTGGAGCAATTTTGGCCATTAATTAAGTACTGAGAAAGAAACCCAGAGATGGGAGGATTTTAAATGGAACAGGGGATGGGGGTTAAGAATAAGAAAGCAAAGAATATTGTATTTCATTTGTGTGAAAAAGGAGGTTATAACTCATTGCATAGGAATAAATAAAGCAGATTATATACTTTTTCTTAAAACTGCTTTAAGAGAATGCTGTGGGGGTGGTCATGGTGGGTGAAGATGGGAGGTGAGATTTCTCTAATGTCCTTGATTTTTACACCTAATGCTGAAATTATAATATTAACAAAGCTTTGGAGAACACTTTTCTCCTGTTCCCCCAGAGACTAGGGGAGAGGTAGTTCATTTTCATATGGAGAAATTAAGAAATGGAAATGAAGCAATTTGAGTTTCTTCACATAATTATAATACTTAGCAAACTTAGGTTTTTTTGGTTAGTATTTATTCTGCAGCTAAAACAGGCAGTTAAAGAGACAGAAAAGAAGAGAGAGATAGCAGAATATTTGTTCAGAGAATTATGGGACTTCACAAAGTATTCAAACGTACAAATTGTAGGCATTTCTAAGAGGAAGAAGAACATCTCAAAGGAAGGGAAGCCCTACTGGAGGATATCATAAATGAAACTTCCCAAGTATCACTAAAAATCCTAAAACACTCCTTTTAGAGGGATATTAAACTCCAGGTCATTTCAACACAAACAGAGCATCTTCAAGACACATTGTCATGAATCTGTCCAAAGTCAAGATGAAAGAGAAAATTCTACAAGCAGCCAGGAGTAAGTGCCAACAGTCCTGCAAGGGCAGATTCAACAGGATGACAGCGGTCTTCTCAGCTGAAACTTTCCAAGCTAGGAGAGAATGGTCATATACCTTTCACTTCCTTAAAACAATTTTGAGAACAGAATTCTGTATCCTGCTAAACTAAGCTTCAAAATTGTTGGAGAAATTAAATCTTTTACTGATATGCAAACATTGAGGAAATTTGCCACAAGACCAGCTCTACAGGAAATACTTAGATCTATTCTCCACACTGACCATCACAGTGGACCACCAGCAAAGTAAACACTCAGAAACTAAAGGACAAAACCTAGTTTACACAGTGGTGCAAAGGATAAAATTAAGCAATGGACCTTCACAAAATAAGAAGAATGGAACACCACATGTATCAATTCTCACAATAAACGGTAAAGGCTTGAATTCCTCACTGAAAAGGCACAAAGTGGCCAATTGGATAAAAAAGTATAAGCTGGCTGGCGCCCGTAGCTCACTTGGCAAGGGTGCCGGCCACATATATCTATGGTGGCAGGTTTGAACCCGCTGCTAAGCAACAATGACAACTGCAACCAAAAAATAGCCAGGCATTGTGGTGGGCCCCTATAGTCCCAGCTACTTGGGAGACTGAGGCAAGAGAATCAGGATTGAGCTCAAGAATTTGAATTTGCTGTGAGCGATGATGCCACAGATTGAGACTCTCTCTCTCTCTCTCTCTCTCTCTCTCTCTCTCTCTCACACACACACACACACACACACACACACACACACACACACAGTACAAGCTATCCATATGCTATCTCCAGGAAACATACCTAAACTTGAAGGACAAGACAAGATTCAGGGTAAAGGAATGGAAAACAATATTTCAGGCAAATGGAAGTCAGAAGAAAGGAGGGATAGTAATCTTACTTTCAGATATAAGTGCATTTAAAGCAACTAAAGTCAAGAAAGACAAAAGTAGTCACTTCATAATTATCAAAGGAACAATACATCAAATCCAAACTAAATATTTATGCACCCAACTTAAATGCTCCCATATTTATGAAACAGACCTTAGTCTGAGCAATATGATATCCTATGACACCGCAATAGCTGGAGACTTTAATACTCCTTAGCAGAATTGGACAGATCCTCTAAAAAGAAACTGAAAAAGATACAAGGGACTGAAACATGACCTTAGAACAACTGTGCTTAATAGAAAAATACAGAACACACCATCCCAAAGCTAAGGAGCATACATTCTTCTCACAGCTCATGAAACATACTCCAAAATAAATCATATCCTAGGTCACAAATCAAACATCAATATAAATGAAAGACTTGAAATTATACCTTCTATCTTCTCAGACCACAAGGTAATAAAGGTGGAACTCAACTGCAACAAAAATTTTCATAGGCATACAAAAACAGGTAAATTAAACAATCTTGCTGAATGACAACTGGATTAAGGAAGAGAAAAAGGAGGAAATTGTCTAGTTCCTCAAACATACCAACAGTGAAGTTACAAGTTACCAAAACCTGTGTAATACTGCAAAAGCAGTCCTAAGCGGGAAATTTATCACAATAGATGCCTAAATCTGAAGAACAGAAAGAGAGCATATCACAAATCTAATGAATCATCTTAAGAAAATAGAAAGGGAAGAGTCCGTCTTGAAGGAGCAAGATGGCGGACGAGTAACAGCTTCCTTGCGGCTGGGCACAGTGAGACTGGGGAGAGAGGACTTCAGGCATCTCTGCCAGGCGGAATCTGCCCAGAAACTTCCCTTTGGGGACACAGAGAGACAGCCTGAGGCTTC
>CAUYON010061552.1:0-20667 GCA_963573935.1 Arctocebus calabarensis
GGGAAGGTGTGGCTTCATGGGATTGGGTGCAGTTGGCCAGATGATTATCATGAAACAATGGTGTCATATGTGGCCCAGTCCCTAATGCAACTGTTTGGCTGCACTTGTAGAGAATCAAGACTTAGGTTGGTGAAAGCCCTGACCTTATGTTTGCTGGTCAGGCCACCCTTAGATACTACATCTCATTCAATTGTAAGTAGGCTTATCACATAGGATATTTTCTATTTTTATATTTTCTCAAAGGACACTTTGAGAATGAAAAGGGTGCTACTGATAATTAACCATGGAACTAGCACATAATAAGAGGAGAATATTGAAGCAGATCTGAGCTCCAAAAAGTCCCCTGGAAACAATATTTATGAAATTATAGAGGGTACCCAGTGAATGATAGACCTGTGCCTAATTTCTATAAAGGCCTGCAGCTACCAGATGTGAAGAAAGAGAGAAGAACCAACATATATTTAAACAATAACAACCTTTTAAAAAAATGGCTAGGTTCCATTAAGAAGTAATTATTTGTTTTTATTGGAATGTTTTAAAGAATTGTTTAGTTATGTGAACAGGAACTGATGGATGTACCCAGGTAGACTTTCGAAAAATCTTACATAGGATCCTTCCTGGGGACAATTAGAACAACACAACAGAATCACCATTGAATTAGCACTATGACAAAATCTAAACCAACTACTTATAAGAAGCAAGAATCTGGGTAATTGCGTATGTGATACTTTTAACTATTTTTGCCAAACTTATGAGTTTAAAGAGGTTGACTGTTCATATCTTTCAGCTACTTTTTAATGGGATTGTTTGAGTTCATTGTAAAGTCTGATTATTAGCCCTTTGTCAGATGTATAGTATGCAAATATTTTCTCCCATTCTGTGGGTTGTATATTTACTCTCTTGGAAACATTTTAATTTGATTAGATTTCATAATTTATTTCAGTTGTTGCTGTGATTACTTTTGGGGTTTTCTTAAGGAAATCTTTCCTGAGGCTTTTCTAACATTTTCTTTTAGAATTATTATGGTTTAATGCTTTAGGTTTAAGTCTTTTATCCATCATGAATTAATTTTTGTGAGTGATGAGAAGTGCAGATCCTATTTCAGTCTTTTACATGTGGCTGTCCAGTTTTCCCAGCACCATTTATTGAACATTCTTTTTCACAGTACATGTTTTTTATCTGTTTTGTGAGCAATCAGATGGGAATGTGGGGATGGTTTCATCTCTTGATTCCCTGTTCTGATCCATAGGTCTATGTTGTTGTGCCAGTACCATGCTATTTTGGTTGTAATAGTTTTGAAGTATAGCCGAAAGCCTGGCAAGGTGATGCCTCCTGCTTTGTTCTTATTATGCAAGGTTGCTTTGGCTATTCAGGGTCTTTTCTGGTTTTATACACAGCATAGAACTATTTTTTCTGTATGTGTGAAAAGTGGCATTGATGTTTTAATGTGAATTGCATTGAATCTAAAATCATTTGGGTTAGTATAGCCACTTTAGCAAAATTGATTCTGCTGATCTATAAGCTCAGTATGTCTTTCCATCTTTTTATAGCCTCTGAAATTTCTTTCCTCAGGGTTTCATAGTTTTCCCTATAGAAGTCTTTCACTTCCTTAGTTAAATATATTTCTAGGTATTTTATTATTTTGTTGCTACTGAAAAAGGTATTACATCTTTTATTTGATTTTCAGCTTGACTGTTGTTTGCACATGTGAAAGCTAGTGATTTGTGCACATTTATTTTGTAGCCTGAGATTTTACTGAATATATTTATCAAAGTCAGGAGTCTCTTGCTTGAATTTGTGGGTTTTTCTAGATATAAGATCATGTCGTCAGTGAAGAGTGATAATTTGATCCCTACTTTTCCCTTTTCATTACCCTTCATTTCCTTCTTTTTCCTGATTTCCCTGGATAGGACTTTTAGCACTATGTTGAACGGAAATGAGAAAGTGGGCAACTTTGTCTGGTTTGAGTTTTAAGTGGGAATGCTTTCAACTTTTTCTTGTTTCATATGATGTTGGCTGTGGATTTGTCATGTATGGCTAATGGCCAACAAATGTGAAAAAATGCTCAGTATCTATAATCGTTAGGGAAATGCAAATCAAAACCATGATGGGATATCACCTAACTCTAATGAGAATGAATCTTATCAAAAAGTCCTAAAATAACAAGTGTTGCTGTGGATACAGAGAGAAAGCAACACTGACAGTTGGTGGGCCTGAAAACTAGTATACCTCTATGGAAAGTTGTATAGAGATATCTCAAAGAAAATGTAGATCTACCAGTTGATCCAGCAATCCCACTGCTGGGTATGTTCCTAAAGAGAAAAAGGTCACTTTATAATAAGGACTCCTGCATTCAAATATTTACAGTAGTACAATTCACAATCATAAAGACATGAAAGCAACCTAAGAGCTCACCACATGAATGGATTGATAAAAGGCAGTATACATAAACCATGGAATACTACTCGGCCATTAAAAGGTAATCTAGTATTTTTTGTGACAACTTGGATGGAACTGGAAACTATTCTTCTATTAAAACATCACAGGAATGGAGAAACAAACAGATGTCATGTTTAATACCAAATTGGAATTAATCAATTGACACATAAGTGCATATATAGAAGTAAGTCTCAAAGAAAATCAAGCTTGCAGGAGGGAGTGGCTAACACCTATTGGGTTAAGTGCACACTATCTGGGTGAAGGGCACACTTATGACCCTGACTTAATCTGTACAAAAACAAAGTATGTAAATAAAACTTATGTATCCTCTAATATTCTGGAATTTTAAAAAAAGATGTTTTTAACTCTTGGCTCTTACTGTCACTAGACAAAGTCAGGGACTTGAATTTCCAACTAAAGCACTACATAATGGACTTTAAATCTAGGTAGTCTGACTACCTATGACTTTGTCTCCTTGCTGAGGTCCTTTGAGGAAGGTCCTGGTACCCTACCATAAATTTATACTGGTAATATTTCTTCCAGCCTTCTTCAGAAGGACCTGTAGTCTTTTGCCAGAGTATCTGTGATGGGAGAAAGCAAAGTAATCAAACATTTTGAAGACTACTGGACACTATCTCTGAACTGACATTGATTCAGTTCAGTTGCCAAAAATGTCACTGTGCCTGTGTTCTACCACTTAGAGCAGGGATGTATAAAGGTCTGGTGATCAATGAAGTTTTTGCCTGTGTCTGTCTCACAGTTGGCCCAGTGGGTCCCCACACCCATCCTAAGGCTTATTTCTCTAGTTTTGAATGCACATTTGGAATACACATACTTAAGTGGCTGGTGCAATCTTCACATTGGTTCTCGGACCTATGGAATGAGGCCTATTGTGATATTAGAAAAAGCTAAGTGGAAGTCACAAAAACTGCTTCTACCTAGAAAAAATAGTTAAGCAAAAACAATGTTGCATTCCTGGAGGGCTTCTAGAGATTAGTGGCACCATTAAGGACTTGAAAGATGCAGGACATGAAAGATGATTCCTACCACATCTCCATGGGCTGAGCAGAAGACAGATATTGGAGAATGACTTTGGATTATCACTAATTTAACCTCATGGTGATTCCAATTGCAACTGCTGTACCAGATGTGGTTTCATAGCTTGAGCAAATCAAGACATCCTTTGCCACCTGGTATGCAGCTATTGATCTGGAAAATGCATTTTTTCCCCATCCCTGTTGATAAAGACTATCAGAAGCAGTTCACTTTCAGCTGGCAAGGCCAGGCGTATACTTTCACACTTCCACTTCAGGAGTATATCAACACTCTAGATCTATGTCATAATCTTGTTTGCAAAAAAAAATTTTTTTTTTGTTTGCAAGAATTTTGGTCACCTTTCCTTTCCATAAAATACCACACTGTTTCATTATATTGATGACATTATGGTGACTTGACCTAGTAAGCAAGAAGTAGCAGCTACTCTAGGCTTACTGGTAGGACACCTGCATGTCTAAGGGTGGGAAACAAATGTGATAAACATTCAGGAAATTTCTTCTACCTCTGTGAAATTGCTAGGGATCCAGTGGCATAGGGCATGTCAAAATATATCCAGTGAAATTGCTAGGGGTCCAGTGGCACAGGGCATGTCAAAATATATCTTCTAAGGACAAGTTGTTCCATCTGCACCGTCCCACAATCAAAAAAGAGGAACAATGCAAAGTTAGCCTCTTTAGATTTTAGAGGCAACATATTCCTCATTGAGAAGTGGTACTCTGGTCCATTTACTGAGTGATCCAAAAAGCTTATAGTTTTGAATAGAACAGAAGTCTCTACAAAGTTCTAGGCTGCCTTGTAAGCTGCTCTGCCATTTCAGCCAAATGATAACAGAAGGTCCAATGGTGTGTGAAGTGACAGTGGCAATAGGGATGGTCTTTGAAGTTTTTGGCAGACCTTAGTAGGTAAAGTGCAGCATAGGCATTTAGGAGTTGAAGCAAAGCCCCACTATTTTTTTTATAGATAACTAGTCTCCATTTTTTTTTTTTTTTTTTTTTTTTGAGACAGAGCCTCAAGCTGTTGCCCTGGGGAGAGTGCCGTGGCATCACAGCTCACAGCAACCTCCAATTTCTGGGCTTAAGCGATTCTCTTGCCTTGGCCTCCCAAGTAGCTGGGACTACAGGCACCTGCCACAATGCCCAGCTAGTTTTTTGTTGTAGTTGTCTCTGTTGTTTGGTGGGCCTGGGTTGCATTTGAACCCGCCAGCTCAGGTGTATGTAGCTGGTGCCTTAGCAGCTTGAGCTATAGGCACTGAGCCAGATAACTAGTCTCCTTTCAGGAAACAGCTATTATTCCACTATTGAGTCTTACCAGAGACTTGCACATTTAACCATGGCCACTAAGGTATCATGCAACCCAAGATGCCCCCCATAAACTGGGTGTTATCTGACCCACCAAGCCATAATTTTGGGCATGCACAGTAGCACCCCATTGCCAGAAGGAAGTGGTACATACAAGATCAGACCCAACAGGCCTTGAGGCACAAAGAAATTACATGAAGAAGGGGCCCAAGTGTCCATGATCCTCACTGCTGATACACTGCCTCCTCCCTTAGCCTGTACCTATGTCCTCATGGGAGTTTTCTATGATCAGCTGATAGATTAGCTTAGTTTACAGGTGATTCTTCACAATACACAGAAGTGGACAGCTGTAGCACTATAGCTCCTTTATGGGCCATCCCTGAAGGACAGTGATAAAGGGCACTCCTCCCGTTGTGCAGAATTTAGGACAACGCACTTGATTGTTCATGTTGTCTGGAAGGAGAAATGGCCAGATGTGTGATTATATTCTGATTTGTGGACAGTAGGCAATGATTGGGGCAGTCAGGAACTTGGGAGAAACATGACTGATAAATTGATGACAAAGAAATTTGGGGAAAAAGTAAGTGAATAGATACCTCTGAAAAGGTGAAAAACATAAAGATATTTGTATCATATGTGAATGCTTGCCAAGAGGCAACCTCATCAGAAGAGGATTTTTAATAATTAGTTGGATAGCATAATCCATTCTGTGAATATCAGTCTTTTTTTTTTTTTCCGTAGGCACCCCTGTCAACACACAATGGGCTTATGAACAAAGTAGCCAGGGTGTCCAGGAGGGAGGTCATGCATGAGATCAGCAACATGGCCTTCCACTATTCAAGGAAGACTTAGCTCTATGGTCATTGCTGACCATTCTGCCAGCAGCAGAGACAAAAATTGAGCCCCTGATATGGAACCATTTCCCACAGTGGTAGCCAGCTCCTCGGTGGCAGGTTGTTTACATGAGACTGTTTATATCGTGGAAAGTGATAGAACCTAGTGTTTCTAACTGGAATAGAAATTCTAGATATGAATTTGCCTTCTCTGCATGCAATGCTTCTGCCAGAACTACCATCCACAGTACAACAGAATGCCTTATCCAGTCATGGTATTCCATACAGTATTGCTTCTGACCAAGGAACTTACTTCATATTGGTGAAGTGTGGCCATGAGCCTGTGTTTACAGAATTAACACAGAATCCTTACCATGGTTTCCCACCACCCTGAAGTGGCTGGATTGACAGAGTGATGGAATAGCCTTCTGTAGACTCAGTTACAGCTCCAGCTAGACGGCAGTACCCTGAAGGGCTGAGACAAGGTTCTCCAGGAGGCTAGATATGTTCTGAAACATCGGCATCCAACATATGGTGCTGCTTTTGAGGTTTGACCAAAATTCACAAGTCTGAGAATCAAGGGGATGGAAATAAGAGTAGCACTACTCACAATCACCCCTATCACTAGGCAAAATTTTTACTCCCTATTCCTGCAAACTTACATTTTGCTGGCCCAGAAATAGTAGTTTCAAAGGTAGGAATGCTTTCTTTCATCAGGAGATACAGTGATGACTACACTGAACTGGGTAGTTAGACTGCCATCTGGCACCTTTGAGCTCCTCATGCTTCTAATTAATAGGGAAAGAAGAGAGTTACTTTGCTAGTTGTGGTAATTGTTCCTGACTACCAAGGCAAAGTTGGACTATTCCTCCCCACTGGTAATAGGGAAGCATTTGGCTAGAATACAGGAGATCCCTTAGGAACTCTCTTATTGTTACCATTTCTTGTGATTAAGGACAGTGGGAAAGTACATCAACTTCATGCTAACAGAACTGCCAATGTTCGAGATCTTTTAAGAATGAAGGTATGGGTCACCCCATCAGTTGAGGTGCTTGCTGAAGGCAAAACAAATAAAGAATGGGTTGTGGAAAAAGTTAGTTGTAAATACCAGCTATGACCATGTGACAAATTTCAGACATGAGGGCTGTAATTGTCATAAGTGTTTCATGCAATAATTACAATTAATACATACATGGCTGTTTCTTTTTCAGTGTTAAGACAGGATTCATGGCAGAGTATTATGTGGAAAGAGGTAAGAATGCATTAATATTTTAACTGTTAACTCAGTAATAAGCACTTACTTTGTATTTAAAATTGCAGATTTTACCTGTGAAATATATTTTTAAGAATTGTAATATTATCCCCATTTTGTAGATGAGGAAGTAGAGGATCAAAGAGAGTAAGTATTTTGCTTAAGGTCACACAGCTAATAGGGTGAAAATGGGATTTGAACTCAAGTAAGTCTGGTTGGAATCTACATGCTTTCTCAGTTATCTCTGTGTCACTCAGTAGGATATTTAAAGATAATGCTTCACAAATGGTTGGTCATGGGCATAAGTTAGTCTTTACATGGTGTATATTTTACTCTTTTACTCTTTTTTTGAACAACATAGTTTAAATGTGCCATGTAAGTTTAACAATAGGTTCAAAGTGTGCTGTGAGATAAAAAAGGTTGAAAAACACTGAGTTAGAGATTAGTATTTAAATGTATGAATTATGAGGGAACGCATTCAGATTATAGCAGGATATAAGTTAAAGCCATACTGAGTATTTCTGGTGCTAGATACTGACTTTGTCATCAATAATTAATAGATGACCTATACCAAATTCTTCGGAAAACTAACTCTTTTTTTTTTAAAGTGTGAGCTAAGTCTTTTTTTTTTTTTTGACACAGAGTCTCACTTCGCCACCCTTGGTAGAGAGTACCATGGCATCATAGGTCACAGCAACCTCAAACTCTTGGGCTCAAGAGACCCTCAGGCCTCAGCCTCCCAAGTAGATGCGATTACAGGCACTGGTCACCATGCCCAGTTATTTTTAATTATTTATTATTATTAAATCATAGCTGCATACATTAGTGCAATAAAGGGGTACAATGTGCTGGTTTCATATACAATCTGAAATGTTTTCGTCAAACTGTTTAACATAGCCTTCAGGGCATTTTCTTTTTTATTGTATGAAGACATTTGTGTTCTGCATTTAGTAAGTTTCACCTGTACCCTTCTAAGATGAGCCATAGGTGTGGCCCCCCCAATTACCCTCCCTCCACCCCAACTGCCCCCCTCCTGCCTCCCTTGTCCCTTTCCCCATATTCTTGTGCTATAGTTGGGTTATAGCCTTCATATGAAACCTATAAATTAGCTTCATAGTAGGGCTGAGTATATTGGATACTTTTTCTTCCATTCTTGAGATACTTTGCTAAGAAGAATGTGTTCCAGCTCCATCCATGTAAACACTTAAGAGGTAAAGTCTCCATCTTTCTTTAAGGCTGCATAGTATTCATGGTATACATGTACCACAATTTATTAATCCATTCGTGGGTCGATGAGCACTTGGGCTTCTTCCATGACTTAATAATTATGAATTGGGCTGCAATAAACAATCAGGTACAGATGTCTTTGTTATAATGTGATTTTTGGTCTTCTGGGTATAAACCTAGTAAAGGAATTATAGGATTGAATGGCAGGTCTATTTTTAGATCTCTAAGTACTCTCCAAGCATCCTTCCAAAAGGAACGTATTAGTGTGCATTCCCACCAGCAGTGTAGAAGTGTTCCCTTTTCTCCACACCCACACCAACATCTCTGGTTTTGGGATTTTGTCATGTGGGCTAATCTTACTGGAGTTAGGTGGTATTTCAGAGTGGTTTTGATTTGCATTTCTCTGATGATTAAAGATGGTGAACATTTTTTCATGTGTCTGTAGGCCGTGTACCTGTCTTCTTTAGAGAAATTTCTCTTCAAGTCCTTTGCCCACCCTGAGATGGGATCACTTGTTCTTTTCTTGCTAATATGTTTGCGTTCTCTGTGGATTCTGGTTATTAAACCTTTGTCAGAGGCATAACCTGCAAATATGTTCACCCATTCTGAGGACTGTCTGCTTGCTATACTTACTATGTTCTTGGCTGTACAGAAGCTTTTTATATTGATAAGGTTCCAGTAGTTTATTTTTGATACTGCTTGAATTGCCTGGGAAGTCCTCCTCATAAAATATTCACCCAGACTGATTCCTTTAAGAGTTTTCCCTGCACTTTCTTCTAATATTTTGATAGTTTCATGTCTTAAGTAGAAATCTTTAATCCAGTGAGAGACTACCTTAGTTAATGGTGAGAGGTGTGGGTCCAGTTTCAGTCTTCTACAGGTCGCCAGCCAGTTCACCCAGCACCACTTGTTAAATAGGGAGTCTTTTACCCACTGAATGTTTTTAATTGGCTTGTCAAAGATCAAGTAATAGTAACTAGCTGGATTCATCTCTTGGTTCTCTATTCTGTTCCAAACATCTACCTCTCTGTTTTTGTGCCAGTACCATGCTGTTTTGATCATTATCGATTTATAGTAGAGTCTAAGGTCTGGTAGCGTGATTCCTCCTGCTTTGTTTTTATTTCTGAGTAATGTCTTGGCTATTCAAGGTTTTTTCTGATTCCATTTAAACAAAGTATTATTTTTTCGAGATCTTTAAAATATGACAATGGAGCTTTAATAGGAATTGCGTTAAAATTATATGTTGCTTTGGGTAGTATAGACATTTTAACAATGCTGATTCTTCCCAGCCATGAGCATGGTATGTTTTTCCATTTGTTAATATTTTCAACTGTTTTTTTTCTTAAAGTTCCACAGTTCTCTTTATAGAGACGTTTCACATTTTTTGTTAGGTAATCTCCAAAATATTTCATCTTCTTTACTGTGAAAGGAATAGAGGCCTTGACTATTTTTTTGGCTTGGCTATTGTTGGTATATATAAAGGCTACAGATTTATGGGTGTTGATTTTGTAGCCTGAGACATTGTTGTATTCCTTGATCACTTCTAAAAGTTTTGTAGTAGAATCCCTGGTGTTTTCCAGATATACAATTATATTGTCTGCGAAGAGTGAAAGTTTGATCTCTTCTGACCCTATGTGGATACCCTTGATTGCCTTTTCTTCCCTAATCACAATGGCTAAAACTTCCTTTACGATGTTGAAGAGCAGAGGAGACAATGGGCAACCTTGCCTGGTTCCTGATCTAAGTGGAAATGATTTAAATTTAACTCCATTCATTACGATATTGGCTGTGAGTTTGCTGTAAATGGCCTCTACCAGTTTAAGAAATATCCCTTCTATACCAATTTTTTTAAGTGTTTCAATCATGAAGGGATGCTGGATATTGTCAAAAGCTTTTTCTGCATCAATTGAGAGAATCATGGTCTTTGTTTTTTAATTTGTTTATGTGCTGAATTACATGTATAGATTTATGTATATTGAACCAGGCTTGACACCTGGGATGCTCACTTAGTCATGATGTGTAATTTGTTTGATGTATTGTTGGATTCTGTTTGTTAGGATCTTGTTATACATTTTTGAATCAATATTCATTAGTGATATTGGTCTATAATTTTCTTTTCTTGTTGGGTCTTTCCCTGGTTTAGGGATCAAGATGATGTTTGCTTCAAAGAATGTGTTGGGTAGTATTCCTTCTTTTTCTATATTTTGGGAGAGGCTCAGTAATATAGGTACTAGTTCTTCTTTAAAGGTTTGGTGGTATTCTGACATGAAGCCATCTGGTTCTGGGCTTTTCGTTTTAGGGAGATTTTTGTATAGTTCATGCTATTTCAGAACTTGATATAGGCCTATTCAAAATTTTCACTACGTTCTGGCTAAGTCTAGATAGGTGGTGTGTTTCCAAGTATTGGTCAATTTTCTTCAGAGTTTCATATTTCTGAGAGTAAAGTTTCTTGTAATATTCATTAAGTATTTTTTTTAATTTCTGAGGGGTCTGTTGTTATTTTGTCTTTACCATTTCTGTTTGATGAAATTAGAGATTTTACTCTTTTTTTCTGGGTTGATTAGCCAAAGGTTTATCTATTTTATTGACCTTTTCAAAAAACCAACTTTTTGATTTATTGATCTGTTGTATAATTCTTTTGTTTTCAATTTCATTTAATTCTGCTCTAATTTTGGTTATTTCTTTTCTTCTGCTTGGTTTGGGATTGGATTGTTCTTCCTTCTCCAGTTGCTTGAGATTTTCCATTAAGTTGTTAACTTCCTCTCTTTCTGTTCAATTGAGGTAGGCTTGCAGTTCTATAGATTTTCCTCTTATGATTGCCTTTGCAGTATCCCAAAGGTTCTAATAATTGGTGTCTTCATTGTCATTTTGTTCTAAAAATTTGGTAACTTCCTTCTTAATATTATCTATGACCCATCTATCCTTCAGCATAAGGTTATTTAGCTTCTATGTTTTTGTATGAGTGTGTAAATTACTATTGTTCTTGAGTTAAACTTTTATTCCATGATGGTCCGAAGAGATGCAAGGAATTATTTCTATTCTTTGACATTTTCTGTGGTTAGACTTGTGACCTAAGATGTGGTCTGTTTTGGAATATGTTCCATGGGCTGATGAGAAGAATATGTATTCAGTTTTATTGGGATGAAATGTTCTGTAGATGTCTGTTAAATCCAAATGTTGAATGGGTAAGTTTAAATCTAAAATTTCCTTGCTTAGCTCCTTTTTGGAGGATCTATCCAACACTGGTAAAGGAGTGTTAAAATCTCTGACTACTATGGAGCTGGAGGAAATCAGGTTGCTCATGTCTGTTAGAGTTTCTCTTATAAATTGAGGCTCATTCTGGCTGGGTGCATAAATATTAATAATTGAAATCTCATTATATTGAGTAGTACTTTTAACAAATATGAAGTGTTATCCTTATCCTTCCTTCCTTTGGTTGGTTTAAAGCCTATTGTATCTGCAAATAAGATTGCAACACCTACTTTTTTTCTGCTTTCCATTTGCCTGGAATATAGATGACCATCCCTTCACCTTGAGTCTATATTTATCTTTGAAAGTAAGATGAGATTCTTGTATGCAGCAGATATCTGGCCTGAGTTTATGTATCCAGTCAGCCAACCTGTGCCTTTTTAGAGGACAATTTAAACCATTCACATTAATTGAGAATATTGATAAGCCTTTTGAAAGTTCAGTGGACATTTTTAATTCTTTCGTGCCTGTGGAAGTTGGAATTTGATCAAAAGTTTCTGAATGAGTTTACTTTTGTGGTGGAAGATTACGCTGGTCATTATGGAGGATAGCTGTGAGAATATCCTGGAGAGCTGGTTTAGTTATGGCAAATTTCTTCAACGTGTGGATTTCATTGAAGTATTTAATTTCTCCATCATAAATGAACTCAGTTTAGCTGGATACAGGATCCTGGGTTGAAAGTTATTTTGTTTTAGGAGATTAAAAGTTGAAGACCATCCTCTTCTAGCTTGAAAGGTTTGATCAGAGAGACCTGTAGTTATTCTAATATTTTTCTCCTTGTAGGTTATGGTTTTCTTACGTCTGCCTGCTTTCAGAATTTTCTCCTTAATATTAACTTTAGTGAAGTTAATTATGATGTTCTTGGGGGATGTCTTATTTGGGTTGAGTCATGCTTGGGTTCTGAAACTGTCTGCTATCTGAATTTCAGAATCTCTTTGCATATCTGGGAAGTTCTCTTTCATAATCTCATGAAGAAGAGACTCTGTGCCTTGTGAGGCCACTTTGTTGCTTTCAGGGATTCCTATAAGGTGAATATTGGTTTTCTTCGATTTATCCCAGAGCTCTCTGAGAGAATGATGCACTTTAGCCCTCCATTTCTCTTTCTCTTTGAAAGTTTGAGAGTGTTTGAAAGCTTTGCCTTCACTTTTAGAAATCCTTTCTTCTGCTTGCTCCATTCTGTTACTGTATTTCTCGATCTTTGAGGGCTGCAACTTCTTGTCTCAATGTGTCAATATCTTCGGTCATTGTGTATTTGAATTCCTTTAATTCTTGAGACAATTTTTGAAATGCTCCCAGAAGTTCTAATTCCAACTTTTCCTCTATTCTATTGATCTTATTTGCAATCCAAATTCTGAATTATATTCCTGCCATCTCAGCCATCTGTTTATAAATAGGATCTTCAGTTGTGTCTGCCAAATTTTTCCTTGGGGCGGGGGTGTTGATCTACTCTGGTTGCTCATGTTACTGGAGTTTTTCTGCTGATTCTGCCCTATGATTATTTTGCACCATTTGATTTTCATTTGTATTGTTGGGGTCGCAGCTTGCCTCAGCAGGGTTGATATGCGTTCTTCAACCTTCTCATTTGGATCAGATCCAAACCATCAGCTTTTTTGCTAAATTTCTGTCCTTTATCTCTCCTTCTGGATGGGAGCCCCGGTGGAAAGCTAGCTACGGACTGCCATCTTGCCTCTGGTGCCTCCTCTTAATTTTAATGAAATCCATCTAATCAGTTTTGCTGGCATGAATCAGGCCTTTGGTGTTGCACCTAAAAAGCCAAATGTCATCTAGATTTTCCTTTGTTATCACCTAAGAGTGTTCTAGTTTTGTATTTTACTTTTAGTTCTACAATCCATTTTGAGCTATAATGCTTATTAGTTCCAAGAGGGCTCTTTTTTGTGAATTCTTTTAGATTTTCTACACAAGTAGTCATGCCTGATGGAAACAAATTCAGGTTTTGGTTTTTTTTTAAAATCAGTATATCTTTTATTTCATTTTCCTATCTTATTGCATGAGCTAGAGCTTCCTGTATGTTGTAAAGCAATGGTAAAAGGGGACATTTTTGCTTTGTTCATAAACTTAGTGGAAAAATATCCAGTGTCTCCACATTAAGTATGATATTAACTTTAGGTGTTTTGTTGATGTTCTTTATCAAGTTATGGCAATTCTTCCTTATTCCTAGTTTATTGAGAGTTTTCATCATGAATGGGAGTTGGATTTTGTTATACTTCTTCTCCATCTAGTCATATGATAGTTTTTTTTTCTTTTTTTAGCTTCTTGATGGAATGGAATTATATATATATATATATTTTTTTTTTTTTTGAGACTGAGTCTCACTTTGTTTTCCTTGGTAGCATGCCCTGGCAACCTCCAAATCTTGGGCTCAAGCAATTCTCTTGCCTCAACCTTCCAAGTAGCTGGGATTGCAGGCACCCACCACAATGCCTGGCTATTTTTAGAGATGAGGTCTCAGTCTCACTCTTGCTCAGGCTGGTCATGTTGAATCAGTCTTCTGTACCTAGATTAAATCCCACTTGATTATGGTGTATAATTCTTTCTCTGTGTGTTGTTAGAGTTGATAGGTTAATCGTTTGTTGTAGATTTTTTGGTATTTGCCCATGAAAAGTCTTTGTCATAAATTTTCTTGTAATGTCTTTGTTTAGTTTGGGTGTTAGGGTGGTGCTTGCCTCATAGAATGATTTCAGAAGTTTTCCCTCTGCTTCTGTCTTATGAAAGAGATTATAGCAAATTGGTATAATTTCTTCCTGAAATGTTTGTCAGAATTCACCAGTGAACACATCTGGGCCTGATGCTTATTGTTTGGAAGGCTGTTAATTATTGGTTCAATTTCCTTACTAGATACTGGCCTCTGGGTCCAGGCTTGTAACTCCCATAGTCCTCATTACAGTAGACAGAATCTCCCTTTCTTAACATCCTTTGCCTGCCCTCCTTTCACCTGCTCATGACAGGACTCTGATCTAACTGTGGATCATAAAACACTCATTCCAGAGAGGATCTTCGAAGACCCTGGGAGAAGAAATGTTGCACAGAGAGAACAAAAAATAGCTGAGTGGATGGGGCTTGCTTGGCTTCGATCATGCCCTTTATGTACAATCACATTTTTTTTTTAAAGTTTAGTTTTGTTAAACTTGACCTGATTACTTTCGTAAGTGCAATAAGATAGTGATTCTATGTCCATTTTTAAATATAATATTTTAATCAGAGCTTTGGTAATATTGGGGAACTTTTTGACCTGTGGATCCTCTGTATAAGCAGAGAAAATTGAAATGCTCTTTGGAAACAATAGAGGCAAAATAATGGCAGGTTCCAGAAGTGGAACAGAACATGGTCAAGTATTGCTGGGTTATGAAATTGTACAATCACATTTGACACAGTTGCTTCTACTGTACCTATGCACCTATTCAGTGAGATCTCTGTCAGAGGACCAAAGACTGGAGTTCAGGAGCTGTTGGAAAGCTGAACCATGAAGGTTGACAGAAAAGTCCCCCAAATCTCATTCCCAGCAGGAAGGTGGCACACCCTAACTCCACAGGTCAGAAACTCCTACCCTGGAGACCCTTCCACACCTCACTTTATATATTCCTTTGTCTGGCTATTTATTTGTATCCTCTAACTATCCTTTGTAGTAAATTGGTAAACAAATGTAAGGGCTTCCCTGAATCCTATGAGCCACTCTAGCAAATTAATTGAGTGCAAAGAGGGAGGTGTGGCAACCCCAGCTTGAACTCATTTGATCAGAAGTTCTGAAGGCCTGTGCTTGTAGTTTGTTCCTGAAGGAGGGAGTAACAGTCTCTGGGACGGAGCTCTCAGCCCAGGGAATCTGGTAATATCTCCGGGTCGATAGCATCTGAATTGGATTGGAGGACATCCAATTTGTGTATTTCTAGAAATACAGTATGCACATATAGTATATATATGGTAATATTCTTAAATTATTGGATTTTGGAGATTATTCCTTGATTCTAATATCTTTTACAGTGATTGCCTGATAGAAAAGTTAGCCAGATTATTAGAGCCAGGTCCCCACATGAGACTATGTATAGTACGTCATTTGAAAATGGTTGATTCCCCAGGCAATGAGCCAAAGACCCAGGAGGGAAAATATATTTGGGGAATAAGAACTTCTGTGTAACTTCTCTTAAGTCAACAACAACAGAACTCAAAATTCTACCTAAAAGTCTCAAGTCAAATCCAAATTATTCTTAATTGACAACCTAAACTTATTTACATTAAAAGTTCAAATTCTGTTCTATCAAAACACTCTTCCCATGATTTTTGGTAAGTTTCTGATCGGGAATCCACCATCAGTGCTTATTAAGAATGCTGAAGGCTCACATTATTACATTTTATTTCTACTGTTATAGATGGACTTTGCAAGAGGGATTTAAAGGAAATGAAAGGATTGGTATTTAAGTAGACAGGGGATAATACAGTGAGCTAAATAAGTGAGGTCTGTGACTATTTGCTTTGGGTAATGTTGTTATTTTTTGGTAAATTTACCATTACTAGACTCGGGGTGATGAAAACTGTGATTCCTTCAAAACCCCCAGATGATAATTTTTTTCATGTATATTTTCATCCTAATATTGCAGATGATTTGGTAATATTATTGTGCTGGTAAGATATGGAGCTCGGGAAGTTCCTCTCTCTTAAACTCTGAAAGTGCTTCCTCCTTTTCAAAAGATTTCTGGTGTTATAGGGCCCTGAGGTCTATAGCTCTCTGTCTGAAAAACCCACTTACCTGGGCCTATACTTGAAACGTTTTTCTTAAATTCAGGGCAATCAGTAGGAAGATAAGGTATCTAGTGCTGTGTTTACCCAGCCAAAAGTAGCTTTCTTCAGCTATTAAGAGATTTGCTGCTGTAAGTTTTCACTGCAGGAGCTGCTGGGTCATGTACGGAAATTTCTCTTGGCCTTTGACAGTACAGTTGCCCTGACTTACAACACAGCCATTAAATTTCGTTTTGCAATTGGAGAAAATTGAAAGTACAGCTTCATAATATCCTTCTGCTCTATGTTGTCAAAGACACTTAAAAACACTTAGTTAATAATCACTTAAGCTTCAAATGCGTGAAGTTGCAATTCCATTTTGCGCCCTTGCTCCTCTTTTTCAGCTGACTCTCTAGAAGCCTGATTCTTCCCCAGAGGCAGGTCTGGTATAGCTGGATATCACATTTATAGAGGGAAACTTTGAAATTAGATCCGTAGACTTTTCCCCCTTACCATGGGCCATCCAACTTTTGCAGCCCTTTCCCCCCACCCACCTTGGCATTCTTGCAAGCACAGGAATGCTTGATTTTAAAAACTCAGATGATCCAATTTACTCATTTCAATTCCTACACAAACCATGGCTGCAATAGCACATTTTAAAATTTGGCTTCTAAAGAAAAATTAGTGTTCATTAATAAATAAAAGTTCAGAAGCTATCTAATGATGGCAAACAACCGTTGATTTTCATATCATTTCATTTCTCTAAGCCTCAAGATAAACTTAATAGGCCTTCGGAATATATTAATTTTGAACACCATCCCTAAAAACCAAATGTCATTTTTAGCAGGCTAGAAAATGTAGCTGTTCTCTTACAGCAATGCAATCAGACCAAAGCATAAAGCTGCATTTCCATGTAAAAGCAGCCATTGGAAAACAGAGGGAAGGTTAGGAAAGGCAGTCAAAGGCAAATGGGTTCACTCTCAGCAAATGGAAGTCCTGTGACATTTCCTTCACAGCAGGTGGAAAGATTAAATAGAATCAGATTAATGAAATAATTCCTATCTCATGGTGCCTACCTAGTTCCTGATAAAGAATACAGTTGTCTCTCAGGGTCTTGGAGGATTTGTTCCAGGCCTTCTGCTGACTCCCAAATTCAAGTGTCCTCAAATCCCATCTACACAATGTCGTATTGTTTGCATATAACCTGTGCCCATCCTCCCATATACTTTAAATCGTTTCTGGATAATACCTATCACAATGGACATTCTATATAAATAATTGTGAGGCTCTACTGTTTTTTAAATCTGTATTATTTTTATTATTGTATTGTTATCTTTATTTTTTTTTCTTTAAAAATTTTTCTTCCAAAGTTGGTGAACCTATGGTCGGAGGGAGATCAGAGAAGACGGTAGCTGCTAAACTTTCTTTGGGAATAAAGCATTAATTCAAGTTTTTTTTTGGTTCCCTCTGATATTTATTTTTTAAAAAGCACATATTGAACACCTGCATTCTTTCAGGGACCATGAAAGGTTAGAGGGTGGGTGAAGACGCTAAGGTAATGGGGACAGGGCCTTGAAAACTTCAGGGTACGATGGAAGAGAGGTGTGCAAATAATCAGAATTCGTAGTTACAAATGTGATTACAGAGCCCTGAACAAGGTGTTATAGAAATACATACTGTGAATTTGTATTTGGGTAAGAAAAGTGGGGCAGGGGTGCTGAGTAAGCCACTGGGACAAAATAATTAGTTATTCTAGGCTTTATACTTTCTTGATTGATGAAACAAACTAAGCCATGTGTCAGAGACACACCATACCTCCTCTAACTTTTGTCCAGACATGTTCCTATTACAGATACTTTCTAACCCCTATGAACAGCCTTTGATTTTAATTGAGACCAGGGCATGGTAGAGCGGATGAGACTTGGAAATGTAGAACCAGGGAATAGTGGGTTGTCTGGGACGACAGCCCTCTGGTCAGCAAGGCCCTCCTGGGGTCTTAGGTGAAATAAATTAGATGGTAGTGCAAGGTAAGTAAGAAGAACCAAAGCCTGCTCTCTGGAAATGGCTCCGACTCACAGTTTAACAAAAACACTTTTCATTTACATCTGTAAATTCTTATTAGCAATGTTTCTTATGAGGTTGAAGGTGTGGACTTTCTCGCTCAACTCGCTGCTGTGTGTATGTGCGTTTTGCAATTTTCCTAGACCTCACCCTTCAGTCTGGGAATTTTGGAAAAGTTCCCTCAACCGGGAGATGAGAAAGACAAGAAAGAAAGGGAAATAGCAGACAGTCATCTAGCATAAAGCAGATTCTGTTTCCTTGATTTTTCAGGATTTTATTTCTCCAGGTGATTTATGGAATCCATCTTCTTGAAATGCCATTGACCAAAGTACTTCAAGAGTGTAGAAGACAATTGGCTTGGCATGCATAACTCAGTGGTTAGGGTGCTGGCCACATACACCAGGGCTGGCGGGTTCAAACCTGGCCCAGGCCTATTAAACAACAGTGACAACAACAAAAAACAGCCTGGTCTTGTGGCAGGTACCTGTAGTTCCAGCTACTTGGGAGGCTGAGGCTAGAGAATTGAGCCCAACATATTGAGGCTGCTGTGAGCTGTGATGCCACGACACTCTCCCGAGGATGACATAGTGAGACTCTGTCTCAAAAAAAAGAAAGAAAAAGAAAAAAGAAAAGAAAAAGTAGAGAAGAAAATTGGAAAGCAAAATTGGAAAGCATTTTGTAGGAAACTAGATTACTTTCATGAGATGGTAGCTGGGACAAAATTCTACTTTTGGCTTTCTGACTGCCGTACCAATGATCTTGGACAATAGATTACATAGGGAAAATTTCTAAAGAGATGAGTTTCAAAGCAGCTGTTATGTGTATTATATGGGTTAATATAAAAGAGTCTCTTATATTTTTAAAGCAAATTTGCAAGAGTTTCAAAATACTATACCTAATGGCTAATTGTAAAAAAAATTAGGCGGCCATAAAGTTTGTGTGCAATTTAAAATAGTGTGTGATTTAAAATTGCATGTGAACTTTAGGGCCATCGTGTATTATCTCATCTTACTGAACTCAAATAATTACTCTGGCTTGCAATGTAAATGTTAAATGTGTAATGGGTTCCTTACTTTCAAGGTGATAGTAAGTTGCTATTTCCTTTTCTTTCTCTCTCATTCTCTTTCTTTACTTATTTTTTAATGGCAGAGTATTGAGTTTGCTAAGCCTTTATGATTTTTAAGAAAGTGACAAGTGACTATTATCTTTGTTTTCATGCTTAGGAAAGATGTTCCATTATCTTGAATACAGTTTGCTATGATAATTTACCTATATGTCCTCCTATGCATTTCAGTAAAGCAATTCATTAAAACGACAGTTAAATTTGATTTATTTGGAAGTAAACTTATAAATCAGAGACATGTTCTTCTGGACCACTTATTTTTATTCCTCGACCCCCTAAACACATAAATTTAGGTCATTTCATGCGTAAGTATAATAACCTAAAGTAATATAGTTTGGAAAATCGAATGCTAAAGGCAAACATCCGAGTGAAACGTAAAACTCAGAATTGATTGTTTAAATGGAAGTAAATCTCCATTTGTAAAAGGATTTGTCAAACATTGAGTGATAGAAATGAATGAAGCTACAGATTTTGAAGCGAGGACGATCATACCCTCTTCCAGTTTTATCATCTTCTGTCTTTACTGAGATTTTCTCAAGTTCTTGAATTTCAACTCGCTCATTGTAAGAGTCAAATGAAAGTCCCATTAAAAAGTCCCATTAGGTGTGGAGCCACTCCACACCTACGGTGCATCTTAGAAGGGTACAGGTGAAACTTACTAAATGTAGAATATAAATGTCTGAACACAATAACTAAGAAAATGCCATGAAAACTATGTTAACCAGTTCGATGAAAAAATTTCAAATTGTATATAAAACCAGCACATTGTACTCCATGATTGCATTATACACAGCTATGATGTAATAATAATAAAAAAAGTCCCGTTAGGAATGTATTAGTGTGCATTCCCACCAGCAGTGTAGTAGTGTCCCCTTTTCTTCACATCCACACCAACATCTCTGGTTTTGGGATTTTGTCATGTGGGCTAATCTTACTGGAGTTAGATGATATCTTAAAGTAGTTTTGATTTGCATTTCTCTGATGATTAAGGATGAGGAGCATTTTTTCATGTGTCTGTAGGCCATGTGCCTGTCTTCTTCAGAGAAATTTCTCTTCAAATCCTTTGCCCACCCTGAGATGGGATCACTTGTTCTTTTCTTGCTAATAGATTTGAGTTCTCTGTGCATTCCAGTTATTAAACCTTTGTTGGAGACATAACTTACAAACATCTTCTCCCATTCTGAGGGCTGTCTGCTTGCTTTACTTACTGTGTTCTTGGCTGTACAGAAGCTTTTTAGTTTGATCAGGTCCCAGTAGTGTATTTTTTTTTTTTATAATTTTATTGAATCATAATTCTGTACATTGGTGCAATCATAGGGCACGATTCATATACATTCAGAAATGATTTGATCGTACTGTTACAGATAGCCTTCATGGCATTTTCTTGATCACTATATAAAG
>CAUYON010061560.1:0-13465 GCA_963573935.1 Arctocebus calabarensis
TTGGGAGGCAGAGGCAAGAGACTTGCTTGAGCCCAGGAATTAGAGGTTGCTGTGAGCTGTGATGCCACAGCACTCTATCCAGGGTGACAGCTTGAGGCTCTGTCAAAAAAAAAAAAAAAGAATTTAACTGTGAATTAATTATCAAAATATTTGTCATTGGGTTACCAGTGGCATAACATTTTTGTTGTTGTTGTTTGTCAGTAGTTGACTTTTATTGGGTCATGAAATGTTCTAAAAATTGTAAGCATATTATTGACTATGGTTTTTTTGTTTTGTTTTGTTTTTGTTTTTTTTTTAATGTAGAGATAGAGTCTCACTTTATCGCCCTCAGTAGAATGCTATGGTGTCACACAGCTCACAGCAACCTCTAACTCCTGGGTTTAGGTGATTCTCTTGCCTCAGCCTCCCAAGTAACTGGGACCACCGGGGCCCACCACAATGCCTGGCCATTTTTTGTTGCATTTTGGCCAGGGCCATGTTTGAACCCATCACCCTCAGTATATGGGGCTGGTGCCCTACCCACTGAGCCACAGGTGCTGCCCAGGTTTTTATTTAAAAAAATTATACTGAAGGAATTAATCTGCCCAGAAGTTTTGTTAGAATTTGCATACTCTAATGCACTGATTCTCACAGTGTGAGTCCCAGCATCAGTGTCACCTGGGAACCCCTTAGAAATGCTGATTATCAGGCCCTACCCCAGACCCGATGAATCAGAAACTGGGAGTGGGCCCAGCAATCTGCGTTTTAACAAGTCCTCCAGGTGATTCTGAAGCACGATCTCAAGATTAAGAATCAAAGTTTTAATATCATATCTCTGGAACTCCTAATAAATTTCATTCTCACCTATCCTATCAGAAAAGGAAGAGGCATTTTTATAGCCACTTAATGCCAGGATTATACATACTTTTTGTGTTTTTGCCAGTATGATTTCATTTTTTTATTTAAATGAAAGCAGTTCTAGTAAATTCTAGTGTAATGCCTATTATGTGCACCAAAGTAGAATCTTTATATTGTTGATTTCATTTTAGCTTTATAATAATAACCTTGGAGCAGTTTAAAGAGTGGATGTATGGGGAGAGAGATGGTATAGAGAATATCTTCATTTTATGGGTATGGAAACTAAGAGTTAAATAACTCGTCCAGTCTCACAGAGAGTGATGGACATGTTCAGTTTCATAGTCCATGTTCTTCCACTCTGCTGAACTGCCATAGTAGTTTTAAACAGGTGCCCAATGAAATCCCCTGGAAATGGTTAATATGACAAATTTTGTTGTATTTATTTTATCACAGTAAAAAAATAGAATCACCTGGGAAGCTATTTAAACGTACATATGCTCAGAAAACAACTTGGAGAGAGATGTTGGGGCTTGTGGTAAGGTCTAGGCATGTGTATTTTGAAAAAGCTTCCCAAGTGATGGTGATGTGTACTCTTTAGGGATTTAATAAGCAATTGACTATGAACTGTCTTGTATTATTTATTTGCTATTGCCTTGTCATTTAACCTAAACGGTTAATAATTATCTATTATTGAACAAATGTTTATTGAATACTTACTATATATCAGACACCTTTCTGGGGCACAGAGAATACAGCAGAGCACAAGATAGTTAAAAATCCATGCTCAAGAAGTAGGGTATTGCATTCTAGTAAGGAAAAATAATAAACACATGCTCTGTTAGTGATAAATGTTGTGAAGAGAAAGCAAGATTAGAGATAGAAGAGATGGGGTTATTTTATATAGCTTGAAAGGGTCAGCTTCTTTGATATGACGACATTTGAATAGCAAACTGGCGGGCATTGAGCTCTAGGTATTACGTTACGGGAAGAGCAGTCCATGTAGAGAGAAAGGTAAGTACACAGGTCTTGAGGTGGGAAAACGCTTGGCAGGTTCAGGGAACAGCTGGTCAGTTGGAAGCCTATCACTATAGGTCAGCTTAAAGATTACAGGGCCTTCGACAAGGTAATGAGATGTGAGACAGAAGTAGTAATGAGTAGTTGGATTGCAGACATATTTTGGAGAAAGAGTCAATAGGGTGTGGCTGCCCTAGAGTGGGTACTTTACCTTATATGAAGATGTTTTCCATTATTCCAGGTGTGGAACCTGGATATGGTCCACAATCTATTTTGTTTTGCTTCTTCTAACATTTGTGCATTGTTTTTATTTTTGTATCTCTCCAGCAAAAATTGCCAACTCTGGATGATGAAAAGAAAGTACAAATTCTCCAACTCCTATCCGTATATTCTAATAAATTTTAATTATGTCCTTTTGAAAGAAAATTTCCTTTGGATCATGATGAAACCCTAATTTAAATGTTAACTTTTCTGAAGTAAAAACAAAAAGTTATAGAAGTATAAACAATTCATTTATAAGCAAATGTTATTTTTAGATTTTCAACAGCAATTTAAAGTCTAAAGGGGTAAGTGACAGTTTAACTGCACAAGTCTTTTCTGGCCATAAAGATTCCTTGGCATTTATCAAGCCCATTTACTGAGAAAGAATTGTAATGAAAATAGCAGAAATGTAATTAATATAGTCACAAATGTGGCTTTTATCATTAACAGAAAGCATATAGCAGTAGAATGAATGATGGACTTAGGTACTCAGCCCAACATCTGAGGAATCTATAGCACTAATCTTTGTGTGCTTGTAGGTCTTCATGTTTTTATATCTAATTTTAAATCTGTATTGAGGCTTTCAGGGAAAAATTGTCATTTGCATAGCATTCCCTTATTTGTATTGACAACGTAACTAATATTGTAAAACGGTGTTCATTACCCAGTGGTTGGGTCTTTGATCTCTTCTACCAGATTTTCTCATGTATAATATAAAGGACAGATCCAGTGGCAATGTGATTTTGGATGGATATAAAATCAAGAGAAATAGCCAATTGGAGAAGGTAGAAAGTGAGAAATGTTAAGTGACTGTGGTGTTTTAGATCTTGCCATAGGCATATAAAAAGAATATCTGATAAAAACAACTTTGCACAACAACTACACTTTTATAGCACTATAAAGTAGAAGTTAAGAATCAGTAAATGCTAGTTCTCGTGAAAGCTTGTAAGAAAATCTAAATATTTTGGTCTTACTATTCAAGTGTGACATATATAAATGAAGCTTTTTCATTGATGAGAAAAACCAGGCATAGAATCTGCCCTTCTGGACCATATAGTCAAGTGAAGAAAGGGTAATCAAATTTAAAAATGTCTAAAATAAATTCAAATATCGATAAGTGCAATGAATATGTCATAGGATGATATGATAGCAGGTGTATGTCAGGATATTGCATCAAAAAGACATGCAAAAGAAAGAACTAGAGTGTTTTTGTGCAATTCCTAAAGCTATAAGTTCTAAGCCTTCTCAGACAGGGACAGCAGCAGCCCTTGGGCTTAGCTTCAGAAGTGCAGAGGGCTGCATCTGGATAGGAGGTGGGGATCATGAGTGTCTCTACTTTTTTGATGTAGATAAATGAAGTTATTTTCGTCTTCTTTCAAGTTATTATGTAAATGTATTTCAACTCTTTGTCTTTCTTCCTCAAACCAGATAGGTTATTGCTACTCTATTAGAGAATTCTGGAGCCAACACTGCTTCACTGCCCCGTAGATGTAGAAGGAAAGGCCCCAAAGCTGAGCCTGTTAAAAGGAAGGGGGAAGCAGAGATGGTGGCGCAGCCTCTGTCTTAGGCTCCTGGAAGGAGATGCAAAAAAAGAGGGGAGGGGGTCAGGCACAGTGGCTCACACCAATAATCTAGCACTCTGAGTCCAAGGCAAGTGGATCTCTGGAGCTCAGGATTTCAAGACCAGCCTTGAGCCTGAGCAAGACCCCATCTCTAAACATAGCTGGGTGTTGTGGCCGATGCCTGTAGTTCCAGCTATTAGGGAAGCTAAGGCAGATTGCTTGAGCCCAAGAGTTTGAGGTTGCTGTGAGCTATGAGGGCAACAAGTGAGACTATCTCAAAAGAAAAAAGGAGGAGGCATCATAAAAGCCATATCTTTAGGCTCTCATTTTATTTACTAATACCACTTCAGTAGGCCAAGGATATTGGGTAAGCAGATAAAATTTTTAAATGAGTTAAGGTTTTCAAACACAAATAAGTTTTAGCTTTAAATGATCACTTAATGCTAGATGAACTAAATCCACATTAATCAGGGTTAACATGTGTCTGAGATAATTTTAATAACCTATTGTAAGGAAATAAATGTTAAATAATTATGGAATTATATATTTAAACTAAATAATTACATGTCAGGCACTTTGCTAGCCACTGGGGTAGAGTGATAAATAAGATGGATTTGAAATTATACTCTATTAAGCAAACTTACAAGCCATCAGAAATTTTAACTTACATATTTAGATGTATCTTGTTCTTTCCTCATCTGCTCTGAGACTTCAGCTACCTATGCTGGTGTGTCTCAAGTCTTTCCTTCTGGCTTACACTTTTCTTCTCAGCTGCAGAATCTTATTGGATGTCCATTTGAATGTCTTAAAGCCACCGGGGACTCAATCCAGTCAATCCTGGGTTACAAGTACGATAGGTTTTGTAGGTTTGTTCTTAAGTTGAATTTGTATGTAAGTTGGGACAGATACATGTACCTATTACCTGTCATAGCCTCCATTTGTAAGTGCAATTCATACATCATTTGAATGTTTGTAACTTGGGGACTTACAACAGCTTTTGTTTGTAAGTGCAAGTTGGATGTGAGTTGGATATTTATAACTTAGGGACTGCCTGTATGTCTAAAAAGTAATGAATGGGATGCTAACATTTAGTTGTCCAAGCAAGAAATATGCTCCACGCTTGACCATTTGCCCTCACTAACAAAACAGTAATGAAGTCTCATCTGGTCTCTTTAATATTTCTCTAATCTGTCCCTTCAATTTTATCCCTCTGTTTACTAATGAGACCAGTTCTGGCCAAAGTCATTGTAGTCCATTCTTAACTTGTATCAGAGTAGCAGTAATTAAAAAAATTTTTACTTACTTTATCACTGTCACTGTTCAGCCTATCCCAAAATTTCCTAAAGGCACCCTGTTTCCCTCAGAATAAGTTAAAGCTATTTAGCTGTGACCAGTTTCTGCCCACCTCGTCTTTTTCCACCACCTAACACACACATATGCAAGTACTTTGGTGCAGCTGTTTGCTTGGAATGAATATTTGCTCTGAGTCCAGTAAGTAGTTGCCCATCCTTTAAAACTCATCCCTTCTAAGATATTCTACCCACCTGCTGCCACATCAGGTTTGGATGGAGTGTTTCCTTGGTGTCTGATGTGTGAGTGCTCAATAAAAGCTTAAATGAATAAATGAATCACTGATATGTTGATAGTTGTATACTTTTCCTTTTAAAGATTAAAATGTAGTGATGGGTAACTTGAAAGGCATGTAGGCAATATTGGTTAGGAATTACAAATTTAGAAAAACTGTATTCTAGAATCTACATAGGTATCTTGTGCATATTAAGTGGGGCAGGGGAGAGATTGGATTGGTGGTTAGATTAAAGGATGCTCCCTCGCTCTCTCTGCACAAGGAGCCTAAGAAACTTCTTGAAGCTTCTTGGAATATATTTTCTAGTGGTTGTATAGGTTGATTCTTTCCTCAGGAAAAAAGATGTTTATGGACAAAGACTTCAGTGGTATAGGAAAGGAAAACTTTCTTTTTTGTGCTCTCTCCAAGGTGATGTCAGTAATCCCTTACATAGGAATGGACTTTTTGCAAAAACACATTGTTGTACACATTTTTTAAACTCACACAAAGAAGGAGTAATTGATAATTAAATACCATTGATGTGACAAGAGATTTGATGATTCTATGTGGTGATATGTAAAAGGAGTAAGGCAAAATTTACGTACTACCAACCATTTATTGTTTTTGAACAAGTGTCATAAACACACCAGCTGCATATGTGTGCCTCTCAAAGTGCTGTCTCTGGGTGAGCTGCATCCCCCATGCAAATTAGAAGTGCAAATTCTGGGGCTTCACTGTAGTCTTCCTAAATCAGAATTTCTGGGGAGAAGGCCAGAAATATGTAATAGCATGCCCTTCAGGGGACTCTGTTGTACATTAAGGTTTGAGAGGAACTGCTGGAGACAAGGTATTTATAATATTAGCCATCTCTTAAACCAGGAAGTGTATACTTTTAATCATATAATAATTAAGTACTAATAAACTATTAAAATAGTAGCTGTTGTTTACTGAATGTTTGTAATATGGGGGAGTTATGAGCTCTACACTCGTTTTATTTAAGCAAAATCCTTTCTAGTTAGGTGACACTATTTAATCACCAGCAGACATTTATAAGCACCTGCATGCTCCAGTCATTACTGTAACCACTGGCAACACAATAGTAAACATGACAGCCACAGTCTGTGCCCTGCTAGAACTTGGGTTCTCATAGGAATGACAGATAATAGGTAAAGAATGTAATTTCAGGTACTGTTCATAACAAATGTTATAAGGAAAAATGAAACAGAAAAGTCTTGGGAGTTGCCATTTGAGCAGAGACTAAAATAATGGGAAGAAGCAAGTTATGAAAAGATTTAAGGGAAATAGCATTTCAGATACTATTCCAAATTTTTTTCACAAAGACAAGAATGAAAAAGATTAAGTAAAATAGCCAATAAATGCTAGATCTAGTCTGGGTCCAGGACATCTGACTCAGGTACATCTGCATAATACTCTATGACATTTTTCTAATTTTGTTTTTTTTCTTAGCTTCATATAATTTCTATAAACAACAGGTTAATTAAAAATACATAAGCTTTTTCTAACTGTTCTCTTGACTTTACAGCTTAATATACCCAGTATGAAGAAAAAAGATATAAGTTGAACTTTCCAATAATGTATTCTTTATGAAATTTGTTTATAATAAAAATCAAAAGCTTAAATAGAAATTATATTTATAGTTTCAGTAAGTGCAAATATAATTGTTTAAGTTGTACTAGAAATGAGGCCGTTGGTATGCTGATGTTACATGTTTCAAACAGAATTTGGGCAGAGGTTAATCATTTCATTCATGAAAGTGATTATAATGCTCATTATGTAAGAATAATTATAGGTATTAAATAGTCTAGATGTCATACATTAGTATGTGTTTTAATGTCAAGGAAGAATTATATGAGATGTATGTTCTTAGCTTTTGTAACTATACATTAGGTAGCAAGGAATGTTTAAACAGCTGAGCAGAGCACTAATAGTGGGCACTGACTGGCAAAGCTTAGGAGATAACAGAAGTTTAAAAAATGAAACATTCCATATTGAATTCTGAGAATAAATTATATCTATGTCAGAGTGCAGTGGAGCTAGTAACAGTATGTAACATGAAATGCAAACATATTCAAGGCTAGAAATCATGATCAATGTACAGGTATGTTTAAGAGTAGCACAAAGGTTCAGTGTAAGTAATATAAACAAATATAGTCCAAATTTGTAGAAAAGGCACAAGATGATTTTCATTTGGCTACTTTCAAGACCATTCATAACTACTGATGTTGTATGGGTACTTGTTTTTTATCAGACTGTTATATTGTATCAGAAAATTTAAAACCAGCGAACAAAGCTGTATTTTTTCAGAACATTCAACCACTGACATTCCTTTACTCAATTAACAGAAAACAATCAATGTTAGATTTTCAGTTTATGTTGAAGCAAATTATTTTAATTGTCAAAACAGTAGTAGTAAACTCAACAATCTCTTTCCTTGCTTTAGTTGGAACTGTAGGCTGCTTATGGACCAGACTACGATAGTACCCGCGTAGGCCCTGTGGGCTCCCTCTGGTATTTCTAACTCTTGTGTCCTCATTCCTTCCATAAATACTTACTGAGATTCCCTCTTCCAGTAAATATGCTCTTGGGACATATCAGGTAACATAGTAGCAACAAGTATATTGTATTTCATATCATATTAGAAGACAATACATGCTATAGACGAAGGCACAGTCAAGCTGCATAGAGAGAATTGGGCAGCAGTGAGGTGTTACAAGTTAAATAAACCTGCGTTCAGAATCAGCCTCATTAAGAAAATGATGTTTGAACGTACACTTGTGGTACAGGAGTTATCCAGTCAGGTATGTGAGAGGGAGAATGTTTTAGGGAGAGGAAAGAGCAAGATCAAAGGCTCTAAAGCAGGGGGGCAGGCAGCCACGTTGAGAAATGATCAGGAGGCCTGTGTGACTGGACAGCAGTAAAGAGTTCAGAGGGGTGATGGGGGCGGCCCTGGGCCACAGGCACGGTGCGTAGTAAGTAGTTCTTACAGCCATTTTAAGGATTTGGGCTTTTACTGAGAGAAATGAAGACTCATTTCAAGTAGGGTTTTGAGTAGAGGAATTCTCTGATCTATATTTAAAAGAATCAATCAGACTACTATATTGAAAGTAGAATTTTTAGGATGCTTCTGTAATTCAGGCAAGAGCTGGTGATGGCTTGCATCAGGGCTGTGGTGGTAAAAGTGGTCTTTCATTTTTTTTAAATATCAAAATATTAAGAAAGTATAAATGTGGTCAGGGTCTTAGTCCATACTTGCTGATGAATTGCATTTAGGTGATAAAAAGCCAAGGGCATCGTCCAGATTTTTGGCCTGAAAAACTAGGAAAATAAAGATGTTATCAAATGATAGAGGAAAGGCTTGGGGGAAAGATCAGGAGGTTATGGTTTAGATATTGAATGTAAGCTACGAGAGATCCAAATGGAGATAACCAGTTGGGAGTTGGACTTATGAGTCTGGAGATTATTACCATACAAATCATACTTAATGAAAGCATGAAGGGAGTGAGTGTACATAGAGAAGGGGACAAGGGGGCGGCGCCTTGGGTCAGCGGGTAGGGTGCTGGCCCCATATACCGAGGGTGGCGGGTTCAAACCTGGTCCTGGCCAAACTGCAATGGAGAAATAGCCGGGCATTGTGGCGGGCGCCTGTGGTCCCAGCTACTCAGGAGGCTGAGGCAAGAGAAGCACCTAAGCCCAAGAGCTGGAGGTTGATGTGAACTGTGGGACTCCAGGGCACTCTATCCAGGGCAATAAAGTGATATTCTGTCTCTACAAAAAAAAAAAAGAGAGAGAGACCCAGGACTGAGTCCTGGGGCAGTGTAGCATTAATCCATCAGGAAGAGTCGGCGAGATTGGAGGAAGACAGAGAGGGGTCCTGGGAAACAAAGTAAACACATGGTGTCCAGGTGGAGAGATCAGCGGAGTCAGATATATTGAGTAAGATGAGACTGAGAACATCCCATTAGATGTAGCAATGTGTCGGTCATGGTCATCTTTTCAAGAGCAGTCAGTGGAGTGGTAAGAACAAAAGTATAGATAGATGAGAGGATGGAAATTTTTAATTTTCAAAGGAGGGGTGAGAAACGAATGGGAAGAGAACAATCAGAGCATAGGTAGCTCTTCGAAGCAGTTTTACTACAGAAGAGGGCAAACAGCTGACAAGGGAGGGAGAGTCAACAAACGTGGAGGGTTTTGTTTTTTTTAATATCTTCAGTAGACACCAAAATATGGTGTAAGTGAAAGAGGAGCAATGTTCTTGGGTCATGGTGAGATCTGCCCAGGGCAGAGACTGGCTTTAGATAGGTACAGGAACATCTGGGAAGAGGCAGGAACACAAAGTCTGCACACCAGGAGGTGAGCGTAGTGTGATGGTACAAGTTCTCTTCGTTTCAGTTATTTTTTCCTTTTCATTTTCAGTAAAATAGAAAGTGAGGTCCTCAGTGGAGAGTGAGGATGGAGGAAGATATGTTGGGGGCTTGAGGAGAGAGGAGAAGGTATGAAGTGCTGGCAAGAAACATAATGGACTTGGGGCATTGAGTGTGACAGCAGATGAAGGATCCACTGAGGTTCATGGTCATGACTTGAAGGTGAGAGACCAGCTAGCATGGTTGCATGTTTTTCTCCCACAGTGCTCACCTGTGCTCTTGTAGAAACAGAAGACGTGGAAAGTTGGACTTAGTCAGGGTTGATAGTTTAGCTGAGCAAGTATGGCCAGAGAAGAGAGAGGCAAGGGAGCTGAAGTAGAAAAGAGCAAATCTATCAAGGACATGTGTGTGCAAATGGGAGTCTTGATTGATTATGGAATTCATATTGGTGAGGAGGAGAATTGGGGCATTGCCGCAGTTGCTGAACTACCAGACTCTACCTTAACCTTGAAGTCCCACCTGACTCCATGAGCCAGCCTACTGAAGTGCCTGTTCAGCTGTTTCTTGTCTTCCTAGACCTTTCAAGTCTCTTTGCCTCCTCAGTCTAAGATCTCCAGACCATGCTTAAATCCCCAGACTCTGTCCTGATACTGCTCAGCAAGTTCTGCTTTGCTGACTATCCTTTTGTCCTAGCGATAAACAAATAAATAATAAATAATAATAAAGTGTTCTACTCGTTAAATGATAATGCTGTCCTTCCTTTTCTCCATGAAATTGCAACTCAGGCCTTTGAAAGAAATGTGCCACATATAACAATATAAAAGAAACAAAAATGTTCATTAGTTTCTTACATAAAGCAAGGAAGTACTATCATGGCAGCAAATTAAAGCTGTTCTGGAAATTTTTTTTTTAATTTATTGTTTCTCATGTAAGAATGTGTCTATCAAAACCAGGAATCTAATGTCTTCTGTCTTTGAACATGACCATAGTTCGTTTATAAACTATTAGCAAATAATATTTGCCAGACCAAAGAAAGTTTATAAAATGAGTGTTACCAAAAAATGCACATAGAGATTGAGAAGTTCTTAACGAAGGAGGAAAAAAACATGCGTCTCAGTTAACAAACCAACACATCCAAGTGATTTTGACAAAGGAAGTACATCTTTGGTCAGTTTTAATAAACAGCATTCCTAATGCAGGACAACCCTAAGGACATGAGAGAAAAGACTTTTATTTCTTAAGAATAGGAATTTGTGTAGATATCTTTGTACCTTCAAAGCTGGGAGGCTTGCTCTCCGGATTGCAGAAGAGACATGAGTGGACCGTACATCCCAGATGACAGCAAGAAATGACCTTGTTCCTTTTGTGTAGATACGTCCAAGAACTTGAAAGTAGGAAGTAGGATAGCTGTGTAGTAGTTTCAACAATGAAATCAGCAATTAATAGTGCATCAGGGGATGTATGTGCAAAATAATCGAGAGGAGATAGAACAAGACAGCTTCAAGACCAGTGGGGCTGTGCTGGAATTGTATTAATATAAGGTTAGAGAATTAATGCATAAGTGGAGAAGTGTTGGTTAATCTTGGATACAGCCCCTACATCAGAAAAAGAAGTGTTCTATCCACAATGCAAAAATAAGCAGTTCCCATTCAGGTGAAACAATGTGTCTTAAACATGCTAGAGTTGTAAGACTATCCCTGGGATAGAAATGTCTACAGGGAATTAATACCAGTAAATGATAGAGACATTTCAGTTTCCATTTGCAGGATCATCTGTTATTCAAGGTTGGTACATGTATCAAGCTAGTCATTCTGATCCCAGTTCTCCTTGTTAATGATTTTTATACTCATTTAGTGAGGTAATATATAGTAGTAGCTCATATTTAATGAATATGTACAAGTTACCAGATATTGTAAACCAGTAAACCTCACATACAATATCTCGTTTAATCCTCACAAAAATCTTGTGATATGGGCACCTTTATTATCTCCCTTGTATACAGAGGCACAAAGTAGGTAATTTGCCTAATGGCAAAACTGTGCTTCAGATCCAGGCATTCTGCCTCAAGATCATCCAGAACAATTGTCCATTATGCTGTACCACCTCTGTGTCTTACGGAGATCTGCATTATGGGGAGAGAGTATGTTAGTGACATAGGCTTTTGATTAGTTTTGTTCTGTGACAGTGATTCCTTAATAGTGATAATAGAGGAACTCCGATGATGGTTAAGCAGAGAACCAAATCCTGGAATGAGACCCCTGACAGACGTACTAGTGACCAGCTCCTGGCTTCTGTTTGGCCAGTGGTCCCAGTCATCTTTTAGCTGTGTCTGTGACGGGGCTTTGCAGAGCTAGAGTCCTGTTGCTACTCCGCCCAGGTAGTCTGATGTGTCTAGGATGGAGCCTGAGAATTCTTTTAGAAGTCACGTTATTTGTTGTGACACATTTAAATTTGAGAACCACTGTTTTATATGGCATAATGACTTTACTAATTTGTACAATAGCCTAGTTTAAAGCTAAGAAATTGTAAAAGTAGTTCAGGCAAAAGCTTAAGCTGTTGGTGATAAGCTGAATATAAAAATCAATTAAAGATATGAAATCTTGCTGCCAGAGATCAAACATTATTCATTCTGAGATGCTTTTCATAGTAATTCAGATTTTAGGCATGAAACTGCAGGGCCCAAGGGTGCATGCTGTCTGCTACACAGCTGGGTGACTGCAGCAGCCTGCTCTGACTTTCTAGCACTGCCTTCCTTATTTGCCAAAGGGGGATAGTAACAGCTCTAACTATTATCCATACAAAGTCCTGAGCCTAATATTTGATTAGTGCTCAGTATATGTTAGCACTTGTTATTTTCCAGCTGGGGATGTCTTTGGTAACCCTAACACCCTTCTGATCCAGGTGTTTCTTATTAGCTATAGTGTAAGAGTAACTAATGAGAATGAAGACTCTAGCTGGTCTCCATACATAGTCTTAACCACAGACCAGGACCTTTTAAACATCATTCTTAGACCAACTGAGTTAAGCAGTACAGGAATCAAGCAGTTATAGAGTTTAGCATTAAATCTTTAAGATATTTGTGTTTTATACTCATATAGACTTCAAATTATAAACTAAGAATTAAAGGTCAGTTTTGTAGTTATAAGAAGTTTTTCAAGGAAAATCAAATCTTCATTTTACTTTTCTCAGTTTCTCTAAACTTCTGGCCTATATTTCCTCATGTTCTAAATTATGTAAGGTTGTGCTTTATTTAAAATTTCTTTCTTTTTTTTTTTTGGCCAGGCTGTGTTTGAACCCACCACATCTGGTATATGGGGTCAGCACCCTACTCCTTTGAGCCACAGGGGCTGCCCTTATTTAATATTTCTTAAAAGCCACATGGGATATGTATTTTCTAGAGATTTTTTTTTTTTAACAAATAAGCAGTTTAAAAGGGCTATTTCGTGCAAAACATACAGTTTAAAAGGAGATCTAATTCTACAAGTAGACATATTTAAGGCCCCCAATATTAAGAGGTAAGACATTTTCCTATATATTATAGATCTATAGAAATAAAAATTGAAGAAAATGTATCTCGTTGACATACATTGCTTAAGAAAATGGATCCAGGGCGGCTCCTGTGGCTCAGCGAGTAGGGCACCGGCCCCATATACCGAAGGTGGCGGGTTCAAGCCCGGCCTCGGCCGAACTGCAAAAAAAAACAAAAAAAATAGCCGGGCGCTGTGGCGGGCGCCTGTAGTCCCAGCTACTCGGGAGGCTGAGGCAAGAGAATCGCTTAAGCCCAAGAGCTGGAGGTTGCTGTGAGCAGTGTGATGCCACAGCACTCTACCCAGGGTGATAAAGTG